>JAMXBB010000010.1:14912866-15131919 GCA_024138015.1 Lumnitzera littorea | reverse complement strand
GGGGGAGGGGGGTGTGGGGAGTTGGGGGTTGGGTGGTGTGTCGTGGAAATGAAATCCAACTTGTGAAATCATTCACTGGTTAACTGCTCTTCTTTTGGATCGGATGTTTGAGTTGGACAGTCATTTTGGGATCCGCAACATGCTGTTCCTTCGTTGGTTTTGGAGATAGTAAATGATGTTTGCGGCTTTTCCTTGTAAGTCGGCACACTTGCGTTTTTGGTTTTTCGATCTATTCCGACAGAGAAATGTTTTGCAAATTTCAAAATGCTTTTCTATATAGACATTTAGCCTACTCGCTGACTTTGAGAGTTGTTTACCTCCAAAGAAACAGACCTGTTTTGTGGCCGGTGGACTATGGGTACAGTGGTTTTTACTTTAGGGTCTTTTTATCTGCGCTGCTTTTGGCCACGGAAGATAGGATGGTCAAGTTTAAAGATACGCCGTTGATGTTGTCGTGATGGAATGTGATTTTAATTTCACGCATAGTTGCTGTATGGCCGTCGGAGTTTGTGCTTTTATAGCATATTTTATTAGTTAGATAAATATAAATTATTTTGGTAGAATTATAATTTTAAGTATACTCTACCATTTCTCCCTCTGGACGTTGAAAATTTTTACATAATCATTTCTGCAGTTTTTCCTTACCAATTCATACCACTATACAAAGTATATTTATTAATTAACACTTTAAAATTTCGATTTAGGTGTAGAGATAAACTTTGATAAATTAGTGATATAAAGTGTATTCTCATTTCTAGTTAAAAAGAGTTGCGCTATAGTTACATTTTAAGTGTGATATCTAAGGTGAAGGGTAATTAATAATTAAATCAAGAAACATTAAAGTGGACTTATTTTAACTTTTTGGTTTAAGAATTTTTAGTTAGTGTTGATATATTATTTACTACATATATATTATTATTCAACATCTTTTATAATCAATGTAAGGTTCATTCACTATCTATATGAGGTATCTCTTTGAGAGGTTTTGAAATATACTTTCATAAATTCGGAGGATGTTTTTGCATAAAGGTTAAATTTTATTGGGGCTTAATTGCAATCAATAGGGGTATTTATTAAATCATCAAAATTTTAAAGGATGATTTATAACATTTAAAGAATTTGCATTTGAAGTAAAATTTAGGAAAATTACTTATATTTTCTTTTTTTTTTTTATTGACTCAATAGTATGTAAGAGGTCGTGATGGCTTAGGATAATACCTAAGGTTTCTATGACGATTTGTGAAATGGCGAAAAAGACCTCTTTGATTAGGGATTTATTGCCAATAGAAATACCAATGATTATGTCCTTGTTTGAGATTAATAAGATGCAATCTACTTAGCCTATTTGAATATGATTTATATCCGTAACCCTTTATTTGTTTTTCCTTAGCAATAGGGAGGGAAAAAAAGAAAGAAAAAGGAAAGAAAAGGAGAATAGTAGAAATCCAAATTTTTTCGAACCTAATTAGGCATGAAATAGTAATAATGAATTAAACTTATCCTTAGAGAGGAAATTTCTCTCCTAACAAGTTGTTGCTTTCTTCTAAATAAAAGTTTTAATGTGTATTTAACTAGTTCAATTTTCTAGAGAATTCTTTATTTTACTTATGAACTTCATGTATTTAGGTAAATAGAGTTTGAGTAGCAACGACATGCTTAGGTCTTAGTTTTGGAACTTCTAAATGACGAACAATTGTTAGTAGCTTTAACAAATATTTATATGATTGTAGACTTAGGAAAGGGCAAGTTTCCACTGGAAATCAAATTGAAATCAGCTCGCTGGTTCTTTGCACTAATCTAAACTTGGCTACCATAGGTTGACTCGCTAGACCAAGTAGGTTGTAATGATTCACTTAGTTAGACCCACCAAATTGGCAAGTCCAAAAACCGGACAGTAGACCGATTAGTTTCCATTGGTCCAATCTAGATTGGAAACAAATTAAAAAAAAAAAAACAAATAAACAAACAAAAGTTGCTACAATTCAACAGTAATTCAAATAAAAAAAAATAAGGTAAAAGCTATTGCGTTTCAAATAGAAAAATTAAGTAAAAGCTATTGCAATGTAGTAGTAAGTTGAGGAAAAAAATTAAAAAGTTATTGCGCACAAAAGCATTAATCACGACTACAAATGCAAACTTCTCTCAGTAGCCTCACATGTTGCATCTAACAACACCACACACGCACACAGTTCCACTTCCACATAGACACACTATCACATGGACACTTTAGCGTTTAAAAAAGAAAAATGGTATAACATATATGGTCAAAAGTTGCTGCACTTCAATTATTCACACACTCACTTAGTTGTACACACACATTTACTTCATAGTCTTCACTTCACAAGCATATTGCACAGTAATTTCAAGCGAAATGCAAGAAGCCAAAGTCTTGTCAAATTCTTACATGTTAGGAGACTAAATAATTAAATGTAAACATTTTGCATTTTCAATTGTTCTAAGAATTTTCAAAAGGCAATAAACACACAAACATTCAAATTTCAAATGCTCCATTTCATGTTATAAATTTCAAGTATTCCTCTTCGCTCTTATTTGATTTGTACACTATTTGCTCTCTACTCTTTACACTCTACTCTCAATATTCAAAAACCATCTTACACTTGTATTCAATTTTTTTTCTTTATTGTTATAATAATGTTATTTTATTTTCCCCCAATCAATGAGTGAATATTCTACACAATAATTTTTGCAACTTTTGTTTCAATATTTGTTTCAACTATAAAATTTTACACGTATAACTGTAGGAAAAAAAAAAAAAAGAATCACTTTTTTCATGGATCTTCTTCCAGCAAGAAGAGTGCCAAAGGAAAGGTGAAAGCCATCTAAAGCAGGCAATTCGTAGACAAATTACAATATCCAGCACGACTTCACAAGCAAGCGGTTAGATGATGTATATGGAACTCTTGAAGTTCCTCCCAAGTTCACTTTACTATCGCTAGACGAGGTGGGTGATGCCATGGAGGACAAAGAAGCAATAAATATCACAAGAGACGATGTTTAGATGATCCAAGTAAGCCTCTTAAAACCATAAAATTTGATATTTTCTTAAAACATTTCTCTAAAATTGCAAATGGGAAAGGGAATTCTCGTACGTAATGCAACTACTGTAGTTCAACCTACATTGGAAAAAGGGCAACAAGTACAGTATGCTGACAAGATACTTACAAATGAAGCACCCTACGGAGTACTATACTATTAAATCTTAACAACATATAGCACATGGTGGTAGTTCCTAGTAATCCACATTAGTTCGACACGATGTAGAGAAATACAAACTAGCCTTAGTACAACACATTACAAACGTACACTTTTCCCTTAGCAAAGGTAAGTGCAAGTCTCGCCTTTGGTATAAACAAGAAGCATTAAACCCAAACGCCTATTTCTTCGATACTAAAATAATATGCAAAGCCAACCAACAATTGTATTATAAAGGTAAGTGAGAGTTAGCCACAATGTTCAATTCTTTAAATACATTAATATCGATATGTGCAAATATATGAACCAATAGATTGCAAGAAAATTCTTACATTAAAGTTATTTGTCATTGGATAGATAATAAGTGGTAACTAAGTAAAAGACTATTGGCTCTTAGGATATCAATGAATAACATACAATATTGGCAATATATATGATTATATCTCTCATTCTCAAAGAATATCAATTGCTACGAAAAATATTTTCAATTGATTTTGATAATGCTAGTGCAAGCACTGCATCAATAAAGGAATTTAAAAATATATGCCAACCCCTCTATGAGGAACATTTTTCCACATCATATGTGCACGCTACATTTTAAAACTGGAATATAAAGTCACCCCTATAAAGTATGCGATTAAAATTATTATTGAAAGACTTTCTTTGCATGAAATGTGGGGGTATCACTGTATACAAAATGATAAAAGGTACAAAAAAATAAAAAAAAAAGTTAAACACTGTTGGAATTCAACATATGAAATGTTATAAAGTATAGTAAATTATAATTATATTTTAACTAACTTTTGCTTACACCATATTTTGAAAGTTGAAATCCATACAAGAGATTATGATGTATGCGATAAGTTATAAGAAGTACTTAAAGTTTTTCATGATATTACTAACACTTTTTCCTAAGTGTATAAGCCCATCGTGCATTACCTCAAAATGGAGGCTATCAATATAATTGCGGTTTTACTTAATGCACACCAGGACCCAATTATGCAAATTTGTATAGTCGATATGGCGACAAAGTGGCTATAGTTTTATAGGGAAATTCTCTCTATATATCTTATTACCATTATTTTAGCCTCTAATGTAAAATAGACATTCTTCAAATCTATCTTAATATATACTACTAGGTATGTTGCAACTACAGCTAATGAGCTTTAACGAACGATAGACAAAATAAACTAATTGTTCCAACATTTCTCCTAAACCTACGGCGATCAAGTTGCAATTATTCCCTCATCTCCCTCAAGAATATATAACTACTCCTTTGTAGGGGAACAACTTCTAGCCCAGAAGTTGAAGCATCATAGGTCTAAAGGACAGTAAACAAAGCTCCAACACTATCTCAAAACCAACTTTGAGTTTGGTGATAATATTGGCATTCGCGAGTTCGGTATTCTTGAGTAGTGGAAGTTGCGTAAAAAGATGTACTTGATGTTCTCCACATTGCTCGACATGTCCTTGCTATCTAGCTTCAATAATGGCAGTAGAATAGGCATTTAGTATGCTAGTCTTAATCCTGATGATCGTCTGCCTCATTAAGTGCCGTTAATGTGGAAGCTATGACTTGCAATGAAAATTGGTGGAAAGTGACCAACAAAAAATAGAAGCCAATGGGACGACTATCGAAGAAAACGATTACTTTAGTAACTTTAATTCCCTTAGAGAAAGTTAAGGCTCCACACCTAAACAAAGAAGTCCCCAAGGTGGGTGTGATTGACTTATTCGGTTTTTTTTTTCCTTAAAAAGACTTTTGTCACTTGGAAAATTTTTTTTTTCTAGAAAAAGAAAACCCTTCTAATTGGAATATTTTCAAAGTTAGGCGATAGTCATTTATATTAGATTTTTTAAAAGCCGGATACGAAAAAAATTAGTGTATATTTTAGGGCTTTTTCCTTGAAAAAATTACAATGGCTAATCATGTAAAGCGAATGATTTTTTCAAAAATAAAAACTGAATAACACACTAAATTTTTTTTTTATAAAAAAAAAAAGTTGTAAACTACAACAATCTAATAAGAGGTATTGAATATGTAAGTACCTACTAGGACCTAAATATTTAACTATAAAGTTATTACGAATGGAATAGGTAAAACTTTATTACATCTTATGTATTGGATGTTATTTTATGTATGCGGTTATAGCAAAAGCTAATTTCATATACAATGTAAATTTTGTAGTGTAAGTTGTTAAAGTGGCCATTTGTAAAAATTATGTATTTTTTAGTCATTTTTCACAAATACAAGTTAGTTGATTCTATGTTCTTGTACAATAAATAGAGAGAGAGAGAGAGAGAGAGAGAGAAAGAGGACAGTGAGAGATGGAAAGAAATGAAGCATACAGATAATTAAACTCTACAATATAAATAAGTACGGTACCTTAAATTTCACTTGTAAAAAACTTACACTTTCTATCGTTCTAAAAATTAAGCTTTAGTCCTTCGCAAAGAAAAATAAAACTTGTTGTGCAATTTCTTATCTTCACCTACGAAAAATGGATCGTTTTTTCTTTCCTCCTAATTCAAGTTCATCCTTTAAAAGGATAAGAACTGAACCCAATGAGATTCAGATTACTAATTACATAGAGGAAGATATCTTGTCCATGAAAAAATTTATCGATATGAAAGATGGGGGTGAAAAACTTGAAGGCCATCAAGTGCCAGCCATTGAATTACAGGTTCAACAACTAAGAGAAGGGAGTCATTGTAGGGAGACAGTTAATTTTGATGACTATATAGATGTAGATGAAATTGTAGAAGACCTCTCAAAATGCGAGATATACTAACGTATGGACCAATGGGACAAAAAAAAATTAAAACACATAAAACCACATCACCCAAGAGAGTACAAGGCAGTAAACAAATGGTTTCAGGAAATGCAATAGTTAGAAATGCAAAAGAAAAAGTGAAGTCTACATGTAATTGTCTAGAATTACATATGTTCGGTTCTAGATCTTTGCCGTTGCTTTTAGCATGTGTTTTTAAAGTTCTAATGTTGTTGAGTGTGAGTATAACTTTTGTTGATGTATGGTGTAACATGTACAATGTTGCAAAATTCTGCGAATTAGTGTGAAGTGTGGTGCGTGTAATTAGTAATTTACCTTGCAATGTGCTTTTTATTTTTGAGAAGTATTTACAATAACGGACTGATTTGGATTTTTAAAATAAAATATTTTAATTAAAAACTTATTAAAAATTTTCTTAAAAAAAAATTATCTGACCAGTCTACGGGCCGTTGAATCAACTTGTTGAACTGTCTGATCTAGCAAACTGGCTTAAGCTAAGCCAATGTTGGTTCTAGGCTAGTTTTGACTTAGACCTTGGTTAGTATGAATATATAATTATCGATCACGTTAATTAAATTTTTTGAAGGCTTTGTAAATCTTTGGTTAGTCATTAAATTATTCAATTATTTTCACTTTTCTAATTTTTATAGACTAATAGATTTAATATTTTCACAATGCATATTACTCATGAGTGTGGAGTTTTATGCATTGACATTTTTATCTAAGTAATCCTTCGAGTTATCCATACAACTATCCTGTAGTGTTAACCAATACAAATGTTGATTTTCATGTGCATTATATATTGTTGATGGCGTTTTAGTATTTGTTATTATGCATTTATTTATACAAGTCAAATTAAAGGTTTGCAAATTGTGTTTGTAGCCACAGAATATTCAACTATCTAGCTTGTATAGTAGTACTGATGGTTGTATAAGCATGCTAGATTGCAAATGATCATGTATCAAAAGTGTTAATGTGTTAGTAGAGAAAATATTGAAAATTTTCATATTCAATGTATATAATATGTGTTAATGTGATAGGCAAGAAAGTATCACTACTCTTTATTGAAAGTTATACTTTTGACTCTTATTTGTTTATTGCAAATATTATTGATTTTTCCAAAGGATCTCATTACTTTTTGTAAATATCTTATTTAAAAAGCATCATTTTCACACATATTCTCCAAAAAGTTTCAAATGTATTGGATTTATTTCTCTTTTATCTCACAATCTTAAGGCTTCTAATTGTATTATATATTATTGTTTTTACTTTGAAGTTCTAAGTATTCATTCATATCTAGATATTCTCCAATCTAAATTAAATGAAAAGATTGGACAAGCCAAATCTCCTTCCCATATTCAATTTAGAAACTTACGATTGAGAGATAGAGTTAGATCTAATAGGCATTCTATGAGTATGCAATAAATAAAAGCTTATTATGCTAATAATCATGTAAATTACCTGACTAATACAATCATTCAAACTATATATGCTCTTTGGTAAAAAAAATTAAAAAAAAAAAATCTATACATGCTTGATTGGATGCTAAAGACAACACCTATAGAGAAATTCATTTAACCGAAGTTTAACACCTTATTATATTGTTGGAAGACATCTTTCCTCAGCCAAGAGGTCAACTAACTATCTTAAGGATGCATCTCTAATGCAAGTGCTCAAAAGAATAAAGATAGTTACATAAAAAATGATACATCTAATAAAAAATTACTTATAAAACGCAAAATAAAGGAAAAAATCATGGAAATAAACAACCATGTTTTCCCCCCTAATAAAGGAATCACGTTGAAAGTGAGCATTTATTGGTAGTTATGATAGTAGTAGCATTCTAGTCATAACTTTAACTATGCAAAAAGATTGACATGGTAAATTTAAATTTTACACTAGAACATGGATTCTCACTATTAGTAATACAACTCAAATGCATGGATCAAACTAAGTCATGTAAGAGACGTAATTAACTCCAAAAGCTAAAAGAAAAGCTCTATTGGTAGTTATTCTTACTTCAACCTTGATAAAAATCAAGTCTTTAGACCAAATTACTTGGAGTTAAGCTAGAAGGTAAGGCCTTACCCATCGAATCTTAGCTCAAGAGCCAACATAGGATGAAGAATCCTATATAGTATGAGACTAGATGCACTTCCATTGAGTTGAATATAAGACTTTGATTACTACAAGGATAAGTTTCAACATAACCTTGCAAAGGTTAAATGACCAGGGATGGTCGAATGACCTAACTTCGCTACAGTTCACTTAAATTTTTAACTAGTTGAAGGCTAAGTTGAGCTATTCATCCAGCCGATTTAACCTAGGTCAAGTCGACTAATTTTTCCTCTACACTTCTTCTTCCTTTTTTAAGCTAACCATTTAGGCTGCCAAGTTACTAAGGACCTGAGGATCAACTTCTACTAGATATCAGTTGGACATTCTATTTCTTTACCTTTTGTCAGAGTGATTAATCCAGCATTAACACATAGTGTTGTAGTATAGATCCCTACGATGATTCCTTTGGCATTCTAGCATATTTCTTTGTCCTTTTCTCCATCTTACCCTTTTAAATTGTATCTTAGGAATCTCCTTGTATCATTTAATCCTTTTTTTCCTTTTGTCTTTTGTCATGTTATATTAATCCTAGTGATCAGGTATAAAAGCCACTCATGTGCTACAACTAAAACGGTTAATTCTTTTAGTGAAAAATCACTTCATTTTGAGAGCATTTCTCTCTTCCCCATTAACTCTTACCTACTCTTTTAGTAAGAGAAATGGCGAGTAGCTGTTGCATTTGTTTGTGCATCATATCAAATGAGTGCAAGTCATATGGATTAGCTAGTACGTTATATATGGTTAATTGCATATGGTTTTTCTAGCTTTTTCTTATTTTATTTCAGTTTCCCTTTGATATTCCTTATGTGTACCTTACCTCGAGGCAAATCAACTTCATTAGTTCCACAGCACAGTTCTTACAAGGAAGCGTATGAGATTTAACAAAGTTTCTATTTGAGTGTGATGTTGCTGCTAGTAGCTACTGTATCTTGTCCATAGCTGTTGCAGTAGGTAAATCTCAATTTGTGGAGTATGTTGAGGCTGTAGAGTTCTTATAAGAGTAGAGTGGTAGTTTAGAGTACTATGTAGTAGGTATAGTGCTAGTTCCGTCATTGGGAAAACAGTAAGTGTGTTAGAGCATGCTAGTTGTACTATGTGTGTAAACTCTATTATCTTTGGTTCCCTATGCTAGAAATAGATTCAGTAGTATAACTATCGTGTGTATAGTTATTGGGTTTGTTCAAATGTTAAACGTAGCTATCGTAGGTAATAACAATAATGGGTTTTGAAGTTATAGGGTATTGTTATTGGTTGTGAGTGGTAGTCTAAAGTTAGTTATTGTGATGATTTTGTTGGTAGTACAGTAGCTGTCAGTTATTGTAGAAGTGGTTATTGATATTGATAGTGTCATAGATGACTATTTTTAGTATTTAAGTGGTTGTCGGTGACAATGAAATTGGAGTACCTAGCTATAGAAGACAATCCAACCAAACTCCCAAGTCAATATACAATAAATTAGATCGACTTATCAACCTAAGGAAAGCATGTTGATGGTCATGCAAAACAATTGCCAACTCGATAGAGTTATTGAAGATGATATCAAAGTTGAAGTGGAGCGATATAGGGAAAATGCTCGAGGTGACTAACCTAATTACTTAACTTAGAATATTTATGCTAAAGGAGTAGAGAGGCAAGCTAGATGTGGACGAGGTACAGGAGGAAGATGAGTTAGATGATGAACAGTACTTTTAAGCAATGGAGCATAGTGCTCAAGATCTCTATGGTCTCAATAATGTAAAGATCTAAATCTTGACCTTCTCTTAAAGCTATGATGTGGATGAATACTTATAGTGGGAAGAGAAAGTTCAAAAGGTTTTTGACTGTTACTAGTATGCTAATGACATTAAAGTCTGTCTTGCCATGCCATAATTCTCCGGATACGCAGCAACATAATGGAAGTACCTTGTCACTATTTAGAGACTTGATGGTTGATGTAATGTAAGGAACTGGGAAGAGATGAAGAGGTCATTGAGATGCCGGTTTATTCCTTTGTCCTATCTGTAGGACCTGTTCAAATGTTGATCATCCAATTTGACATTGATGAGCCTTAGCCTCAAACTGTGCAAGATTCATTTATGGGCTACAATATGAAATCTATAATGTAGTTAGAGTAAAAATGATCTTCACTTTGGAAGAAGCCGTTAAGATAGCCAATCAAGTTAAGAAGCATAGTTGAAACAACCCTTACTAACTTAGACTTAGTCTTAGCAAACTTGCTCATTCTAGTTGAACTATTCAATTTGAGTATCGAAGGTTGGCAATGACCAACCCTGAGAGGAAGAAAAGGCCCATAGTCTGAAATACTAAAGGGAAGATTAACCTAAAATGTTGACTTGCTAAGAAACCTGTTAAATGATGGTTTGAGAAAGGCCAGTCTTTTGGAAGAAAAACTAGTGAGATAAAATGCTTTAAGTGCATTGGTGTATATACTTGGCAGCCTAATGCTCGAATTGATGTGTCATGATTATGAAGGGTGATGCAATAGATAATGTAGACAAAGATGAGCTTAGTAAGAAGTTGTAAGAGCTAGGGCCTAAGGTTTACTTAGAAGAAGAGGCCTGTATATATGCCAATCAAGGTGAAGCACTTACTTTATTTCTCAAAAGAGTAATGATCACTACGCCAAGCTCTAAGGAAAAGTAGTATGAGAATCTATTTCATACTAAGTGCACCATTCAAAGGCAAGTTTGTACCATCATAATGGATGGAGAAAGCTGCACTAATGTAGCATCCCAATCCCTAGTGCATTAGCTCAAACTACCAACCATAAAGCATTTGAAACCTTATGAATTACACTTGCTACGTGATAAGGGTGCACTCTAATATGTAGGCAAGTAGACTTGTCAAGTTATTGTATAGTAAAATGGATTTGAGTCCAAGTGTTGATCCCTTTGGGACTAGTTATTGAAATGCTGGTACTTTTCCTTATTTTCCTTTTATCTAACCTAACAACTAAGTGTAGATTATTAAATTACTAAATCTAAATTAAACTAATTAATCTAATCTAACTAAAATAAAAGAACTAACAAAACATAAAATAGAAAGGACAATAAAATTATTAAGAACTCATAAACTTTAATATTCAAATAGTGAATTTTGCCTAGAATTTATGACATAATCAACCTTATTTTTGCTATTGAACTATAAGGATTCCTAGATTAAGTTAACCGAACTCACTTCTCAAATTAACTCTTAACTTTGATTATAATTATCAAAATCGCTCCTTTAATAATTATATCAAGATTGCATTAAAGTCTTAAATCTTATTATTAAATCACCCTAATTCAAAGAAACCAACTTAGTTTTGGAATAAACCCCTACTTCGTCAAAAGTGGGGGTTTATGGCATAATATTAAGGAAGCCAGTCCATGGTGAACATTTGAAGTTCGTTCTATGTTTAAGATAAAGTGACATACTTAACTCCAAAAATGCTTTGGTAGCACGTCCTTATGTTTGAATCTCCTTATCGTAACTTTAGTAAGGAGACTTAGAAGGCTATGCATAGGTATAGGTGTGGGTATGTTGGGGTATAAGGGTGGGGGTGGGGGTGGGGGATAGGTAAAGGTAAGTGTTAAGGGTAATTTTGGATCTTATACTCCTAAGACTCATTCTAACCTTTATGGACTATAAGCCGTCCTACCTTAACCCATGATTGATTCATGGTAGTCCAAATCCTAACCTTGGAGGATTGTCCATAAGCGACCTTTACTATCCTTGGACCTTTAGTGGGTTGGGTCCGTGTCTTGGTCCTTATACTTAGGTTGAGCCAAATGCCATAGGAACCTCAGAATTCAACTGTCCATTTGGGGCCTCAAATACCTAGGAACACTATGGAAGTACCAATTCATGAGAATGACCAAAGTGTCATGTCACCTTAAGGAATGTTAAACCATATCTATTTAAAAGATACACTTGCTTAATTGGATAAGATATGAATCTATCCAATATTCCTTCCCTAAAATGTATAAATAGGGGTCAAACTCTACAAGAAGACACTTTACACATACATGCACTAGCCTTCTTGCTCTCTAGTTTTCTCCAATCCCATAGACATTAACTTAAACATTGGAGTGATTATGTGAGATAATCTCCTAGTGCCAACTAATTATGTCCTGTTTTGTAGATCAAGACTTTCCCTCAAGACCCAAATTACACAATCTCTACCAGCGAAATATAAGCAACAACAATATTTTTCTCACTTTTTTCTACCTCTATAACAAAGCCTTACATATTGTGTTACCCGTTTAAAAGCATGTGCTCTTTATTTATTTTATCTTGATTTCATTGTTTAGTATAAGGAGAAGAGAATTTGGAAATCATCTTAAGGTACATATTTTTATATGGGCCATACTATTTTCCTTGGAGAAGCTTCATCATTGAAGATGAACATATCACTACTCATTGAAGTTTCAATGCTACCCTTTATCCAATTTGAACCTATACACAAAGGCCAACCTCTCTTTTAGAGTCATGGTAAAACACAGGTGACACATACACACACCTATATTCCTTAGTCACTACCATGAAAGGAGACAGACACTTCGCTTGCATCTAGAGAGGGACCCTCTCTTATTGGTTAAAGAACCTCACCGACTATCACCCTCATTCATTCATTGGGCCATCACTCATCTCTTCATTTGCTACACCAACTATTAAAGTTTAAACTTTAAAGTTTTCTCTAACACATAGATGGTTTATACGATACTCAATGTCTTACCTCTATAGTAATACGCAAGCCTAACTTATATAGTGATGGCCAACAAAACATAGATATCTTTGAGGCAATACACAACAAGATAAAAATGCAACAATAAGTAAAATGGCAAGAATCATGAAATGAAATGGCTTACTTTTGTTAATTCTTTGGTATCACAAGGTTACAATCGTGTGTGCATAAGGGTATAAGTACTTTTCTAAATTGAAACATTTACTAATCACTATAGTTGATTGTTAGGGTTGGGTAAAAAAATAGTGAACCAAATAAAAAAAATCGGTTTTTTATATTTGGTTCTATTCATGGTTCGATTTAACTTAGTTTGAACTTGACCGAATCGATTAACTATTAAAGAATAAAAAAAAAAAAAAAAGGAACGATGGCCTGTTCACATGCCTGAAGTTGCATTTGTTTCTGCAGTTGGAGCTTCCTTTGAATGGAAAAAACACGACGAAGCTATAGCATATGATAAAGGTTGTATGGGAAACGTTGAAGTCATAAAATTTGCCATTATGAAAATTGTAATTGCACTCGGATAGTCATATGGATACCCTGACATATGCTCATCTATGTTACTTCTCAAAGCTGATAGATTTTGATTCTGGGTAGGATGATTTTCAACACCCTGACCAATATCGTAAGCTTGAACTTTGATTTTTTTCAATTAATAAAGGGTTGGCATGATGAAACAAAACAAACTGACTGCTTTATTTGAGGTTAGAAAAATTTATGAAGCTAACCGGTTAAGTTTAATTGAAAAAAAAAATATTTAAACTGTTTAATTTTAATAGAAAGCAAATCATACTGAACCGAACTATATTCTCCGTTGACTAGAAAGCATGAAGGGAGAGCTCCATAACTGACTTTTATCCGCGTTTCACTAATAAAATAATATTAAATGCACTAGTTTTAAGTAAAAATGACTTTCGTGAGAACTGCAATTTGATCAATTAATCCTTACATCATCCAACACCCATGCAATTAGAGTTTCTCCTTCTAACCCTTCATTTAATTATACTTATTATATTAATTTGTTTAGTTTCATGTTAATTTCTAGTTACAGCTTTATTTAATTAAAATTTTGAAAAATTAAAATTGATTTTCTTAGATTAGAACTCTATATTCTAGTACTCATTTGATAATTTGATCACGAAAAATGTATGCGAAGAAACAATCTTTATCACTATAAAATGTAAAAAATAAAAATAAAAATTTCGCATTATAAAGATGTTGTTGGATTGTAGATTTCGTACTTTTCGTGAAATTTGTTTGATAAATCTAACCAACAAACACCCAAGATCCAATTAGCCAATAACATTAAAAGAATATAAAAAAAAAAAAAAATCCTTGGACGAAAAGCTAAAAGGGTACATCAACATGATCCAATGAAACATAAAAGATTAGATTTTTTCTATTCACATGTAAAAATAAAAGAAAATTAGACACACACATACACACACGGAGTGAGAGACACAGAAAGTAAATACCTGATAACCAAGATGGGTTTTACGAGTTACAGATTGAAAGCAAGTTAAGAAAGACTAGTTTAATATAATTTGATTTTAAGCTGAAAACTACTAAGTCCAATTTTACGTAGACAAGAAAAAATTGTTAATTACCATCTTCAACATGATTTACCAACATACAAGTGTGTTCATCATGAAATTTGAAAAATAATAATAATAAAAAATTTTGTTTATTTTTTTGCTTAAATTATTCCTCTTATTGATACTTGTAAGTCCCAAAAGTAACCAAGAATGAGCTGAATTTGTTACTTAAAAAAATTTAAATTTTTTGCAAAAGTAAACTAAAACATCTCCTTTGATTACTTAGGTAAGATTGGTTGTAAAACAATATATATTAATATAAAAAATACAAAATAAAAGAGAATAGGGATGAGAAAATCATGCTCAAAGAATCATAATATTTCGTCCTTATACCTATTATACTTTTCCAACTCTACTGCAAACTAAGAAATCTACACCGATGCGGTTCCACTATGCATCTTTTAATATTCCCATCAAAAGAGAAACAACTACAATTTTTCTACTCTGTCTCACTAAGCTATAATTGCTTAACCATATATCTATAAAATAATATATCTCTCTTCTAAAACCAAACCTATCACAAAATACAATAATCCTCAAAATGTAAGCACAAGTGCACAATAGAGTATAGTAAATAATGGTGTCTTTGATTTAGCTTTTGATTATATCTTTCAATTCTTTTGAGAATAAAGTTTGCAATTGAAAATTATGGATCAATTTATCTCATAAATTTGAATTGTCTCGTATATACATTCTTTAAGTACGACATCTCTTTGTAGAATTTTTTGACAAGTTTTAAAAGATCTCAAGTTATTTTGAACTACTCGTTGGGGAGTGTGATCCCTTGATTTGTGGATCCTAAATCACTCTTGTTGATTGATTTTAATTGAATGTTAAACTATTATTAAATGGAGAATAAGAGTAGCATGAATTCTTGCTTATTTCTTTATTTCGACTCTTGTATTCTTCAAAGTATTTTTTGAAAATTTGGACTCCTTTTGTAGATTTAAACTCTTAAAAAATAGCAACTTATTTCTAGCTTGATAAATACTTAAATTCAAAATGTTAGTCCTCTAAAATATCATATTGCAACTTTGCACATATTTCTTGTAGATTATCTTATTAATTTAAAATTGACATCTCCATGAGCTTCAATACATATCCGTTAGTTTAAATTTGAATAAAAATCTGCACTAAATTAGATAAGATTCATCCTTATCTTGTATTGTTGTATACGCCCAACTTAATATGTGCTTGAATAAAAATTCCGATTTGAACTCCATGAAATCCTCCATTTATTTTCATGAAATTTCACCAAATATCATGAAAAAAACTTATAACTATCTAATACTTTGATGCCTGTGGATATGTGTCTAACTTAGTGGAATATATTATATATATTACCAAAATATATCTAACAAGTGGAGCTGAGCCTTCAAATCGTTAAAAGTGTAATAAACCATTTAAATTGTATTGTTTTGTGAAAATTTGATATAATGTCTTTGAATTAGCTTCTAAATTCATCTCTAATCTTCAAAATCAAACCTTAAATATAAGCTTAAGTTTGCTTAATAACTTACATACTTAGCGTACTGATAAAACATCTTTCTTCTTTATTGTTATTATAAAAACACTTATGAAAGAACTCAATAATATTAAGGTTCCTTTTTCAACTGAATGCTTTTTTTTTTGTTGTTAAATGGAGATGAACAATTCTAATTTTAGGAGTTTAAGGGTCTTGATCAATTGGGGATTTAAGATATTTTGAGTTGTCTATTATGATATAAATGCTCAACACGTGATGTTACTAACAGTATTTTGTATGGAACAAGGCAAAGTAAATCTTAGGTTTGCTATTTGTCAAGGGGAAAAAAAATCGAATCATCTCATTACAAAAAGGTGAAAATATAGGTCATTTATTTGTGATTTGCCCTAGATTTTTTTAAAAGTATATACTATACTAAAGATAATAATATATTGAATTAAAAAATTATTACCACTATATCTGTAAAAACTTTATATATAATTTTGGAAGCTTTTTCAAAAATTATAACTTTTCAGTTTTTCAATAACTATAATTTCTATAACTTTTTCAGTTGTCATATCCTTTCAATTTTATCCTATTTAAGCTTTATAACTACTCAATCTACATATTATTACTATTTACTTTTCCTACTTTTTTTTTTTCAAAACCATCTTATTCTTCTATTCCTTTATTTTCCTCATATGAATTTCCAGATTTTAAGAATCACTTTTAAGGAGAACATATTGGTGCATATTTTCTTTTTTTCATTTTTCATCTTAATACTCTCATGTTAATTAGTAGAACGGCTTCTCTAATTTTCCCATATTTAACTTTACTTAGTAAGGTTTGTTTACCTTTTTTTTTTTTCTTAGAATTAAGTTCGTATTTACATTTATTATTTGCTGTTAGGAATGATAAGGATGTCTCTTGTACGGATATCTTTCATAAATCCTTGTAGAGATATGTTTACTGAGACAATCATTCGAGCATTTGGAAAGCATTCTAATCTTACTTGAGTGACATAATTCAACTATATTGCCATCGTATTGTATTCAAGTTAAAAAACTATTACAAATTTGAAGAAGTATTTAGAATTTAGGTAAAGATACGTTCATGTGAGTTTCAATTATTGGTATCATTGTAAAATAAAAGGAAATTGTACTTTAAATAAGTAACTCCTATACATATACTTATTTTTTCAATGAAAACAAGAGATAATTGTAAATACCTCCTAATAATTCTTATTTTAAATACATTTCACGTGATGATTTTATAGTATTTCCTTTATATTTTTATTTTTTTAAAGAAATTGATACTTAATTGAATAAAATTTTGATTTTAAGGTTTGAACGGGTTCTCGGATTAAAAATGAAGAAAAGGAATCAAGTTTCACTCAATTTAGAGTTCAAATGAATGAGTTATGAAATTACATAAACAATAAGAGAAAGTGATAATTTTTTATTAGAAAGTTACATGTTTTTGGACATAATTGTTTCCCAAGCTGTGTCCATGCAGGATAATTTTTATGCTAAGGTTAGTAAGTTACACAACCTGGAGACATAACTATGTCTCAAGCTGTGTCTGGTGACGAAAAAAACAAACTTCACAATACATTATATGAGGATTTATGAAGGTTTTACACATAATTTTGGACATTCAAAAGAGAAGAGACTTGAAGAGAAGGAGGAACAAAAGGCGAAAGCAATATTTAACTTCAAGATTGAAAAAGATTTCTCATCAATAAAAGGGGTTTTTCATATTTTATTTCTTGATTTTGTTGCAATTTGTTTTTAATTTCATCATGATAACTTAAGATTTTGGTATTTAGGATTGTAGAACCTAGAGTTTCATGTGACTATTAGATTTATTGATAATTTTCAATAAAGTTTCTATCTTTCTTGATTCAATTATGCGTTTTAATTATTAATTGATATTTATAGGATATCAATCTATGATATTATGCATGATGATTGAGAAATCACATGTGTAATAAGATCTTGACATAATTGAAAAGAATTATATGCATACTTAGAGATAAAATACATGATTCTTCCAAAAAGTTATTATTTTTATGTGGGAATTCATTGTATATTAATGTGATTCTAAATTATATTACTAAGTGAAGATATTCCGGTAAATAATTTAGGATTATGGTTAATATGCTTAAAAAAAGTGTTAACTTCAATTGTGAATTTCTCCAATCAAGAATAATATAGATGGAATTAGAAATATTTTTAGCGATCACATGTTAAACATTAGGGGAAACAATTCCTAAATATGCTATTTGCCTTCTTAAAGTCGTTATTAATTTTATCGCTTCCTAAATTGCTTAGTCAAGTCTTATAATTAGATTAGTTTGTTAATTTTAATATTTTTAATTCATTCAATTCATCACAATTTTCTTGTTAGATAATAGAGCTAAGGTTAGTATTAGTACTCGAGGTCTCTGAGAGATCAAGTCGGATTTACATCTACTATATTAAAACTGATAGATGCACTTGTCTTGTATCACCTCCTTTAACTAAATATCGATGATTTGGAGTTTTTACAATGGTTTGGGATGTGTATGTATATTTTCAAAAGTTTTAAAGAGGTAGAGTTATACTTTTGATATTATTGTCAATATTTATACACAATTCATTAAATCGAAAATATGTGCAATTTGTTATCATATTAGCATTTTCATAATATAAATGCAAACAACCTTGATTATGAAATTAGAAAGGAATCTACACAATTAATTCAAAGGTGACTCGATTCTTTTCCCCTTTTTTTTGTTTTAAAGTTATTGTACTTTCATTAAAAAATGGTGCAACATTCTTTTTTTTTTTTTCAAAAACATTTCTTAATTTTTATCAAGTATGGCTTTTACCTTATACAATTTACTTTTTTTAGTACTCATATATGTAGTTTTAAGTTATGTATTTTTATTACTTTTTTAATATTGGTAATTATAAAAGATTGTACAATCTATCCTACTTTTTGTTATTAGTTCTTATGTAATACTTTTTTGCACATTTTCTTATCCTGACTATGCAAATTTACTTTCTAAGAGGTTTCCATTTATTTATGATGTATATATAACTATTTGTTTTATCCATCGTTAAACATATTTTTCAACCATATGTTAAAAAGAAAAAGTAAAAAGATAAAATATGTGGATTAACAAAATATAGTCTAATATATATATATTCCTAATTTTCCTTTTTCAATAATTAAAAAAATCTATATATTAAATTGTTTTTTCATTTACCTTAAAATTTTTCCAAATATAATATGATGTCAATTTTTGTGATTGAAAATTAGATTGGTTATATTTTGAATCTTTTTATATTAATTAATGATTTAATAAAACATATGTACATATACGTGTATAGCAAAAAGATGCTTATATATAAAATCATTTATTTATATTTATTTTCTTAATGTTTTATTGAAAAGGAACCATTTTTTATTTTATCCTTTGATTTTTTTAGAACTACCATTAATTACAAATAGGAAAATAATTGGTTTGTTTGCCAATTAGAATAACTACTAGTGTTTTATATTAATATTAGTATTTTATAACTGTTCCCTTCTAACTTTTTTTTTCCCGTACTTTTTTTTGGGTAGTAAAAACATTTCTTATACCCAAATAAAATAAGTTCAAATTATTTGGTTTTACACTAAATTAGTAGGCGTGCACTAGTGACGCATGTAAAAAAAATTAAAAATAACTATATAATAAAATTTAAACACATAGAGCAATTATTGAATTGAACATTAACAATTCATAATGCAAAAACAAAATGAAGGAAAATCAAGAATTATGAAGAAAATGATAGAATAAGGTCTCTTAGAATAATTATACATTAGTATAAGAAAATAAAAAAAAGGGAAGAAAAGTTAAATATCAAAGTTATTACTAATATAAATAGTAGTGGAATTTTCTCTTTTGACTCATGTCTTTATTTTGTGGATTTATTATACTTTTATTTAAAGTAAATTCTCTCATATCCTATTTTTCAAAAACAAAGGTATGAATTGATTTTAGAATAAATTACACGTTATTCCACATCAACATTTTTAATATAATATTCAAATATTTTAAATTACTAATTAAACTTTATCAATTTCCATTAAGCATTGAAACTTTGTGCATTGTGTGTAAATAATTGGAGGTTATCGATTATAGGAAATTGTGAGAAGAAAGATAGATTAAAACTAGTAAGATAAGTTAAAGGATAGTATGGGAGAGAGGAAGAATGAGAAGATAATAATGGAGAAGTGGAAGAAAAACTATTATTAGTAGGTTAACAAGGTTAAAAAGAGGTTATCTAGGAATTTACTATAATACCTTGTATAATTATTTTTATGGCATTGAATGGTGTAAAAGTTTTAAAGGTATTTAATAGAATTTTGTGAGAAAACTGAGTGGTGGTTACACAAAACTTTTCTCACTTAAATAATATAAATATAGATAAATAAACAATTGTTTTTATCTTTCTCTCATTTTTTTTAACCATTAAACAACTACTTTGATGTCTCTTTTCAATATAATTTTATTGCAAACAGGTTTTAACACTTTAAATCGTTGGAACAAATATCATTTATCATATCATAATTAAGATTTATCTTCTTTCTATGATGTGCAAATTTAGTTTGTATTATTGCTCATAAATTTAAATTTAAATTTGATTTTTCTTAAAATGTTCAAAACCATGCTCTTGCTTTATATTTTGGTTTTTGCTTTTTTAATAAAATTCTATTTTTACTTTATTTTCACACTTTTCTAAACAATTTCAAATAATTTTTCTATAACATATGATGTTAAGTTGTTGTAATTAAAATGTTCTCAAAAGTTACCATTGGTTTTTAAGTTTAATTATTAAAAGAAGGAGTTTTTTTCTTTATTAGCATATCTATGTTAATATTGAAAAGGTATAAAACAAAAAAAAAAAAGATCATCTTTTTGCGTTACCACTTTATTTTTATCCATAAATATATTCTAAAATTAACAAGCGCATTACATAGGATATTAACTACTCATTTTATATATTATTACTATTTACTTTTCTAGTTTCTTTTTTCCTCCACTACCATTAATTCCTAAAATTATCTTATTCTTTTATTTTCCTAATCTAACTTTCCACATTTGAAGAATTAAGGAGAACACATTGGTGTATCCTTTATATATATATATATATATATATATATATTTTCATGTCAATNAAAAAAAAAAAAAAATGAAAGATCATCTTTTTGCATTAATATTTTATTTTTAAACATAAATATTTTATAAAATTAACTTGTGCATTGCACCGGATATTCACTAATTCTTTATAATATAAGTTCATAAATTGTTACCTAAATGGTATGGAACCATCATTTAATTATATAAACATACGTGACATGTTATTTTTAAAAACTCTTTGTGATCGGACATATATAAAAGCCATTTATGATTGACATATATATATATATATATATATATATAATGATAGGTGACTTTAAAAGATTTAAACCCTTCAAATTACAAATATGCAACAAATATTACCAAATCCATTTTAAGTCATGCAAAAGTTGACAGCCCTTTATATGTATCATTTTTTTTTTTTCATAAAGGATATATTTTTTAAATATATAATTAAAAATAAAAAATCTTTAATGATAAAAGGTATTAGGAAGAGATGTATATAACACAATGAAAAGTTATAAATAAAAAAAATATTTTACAAATGACATTACTTCTCCAAATTATATATACAAAAGATTTAAGGACTCGATTACTTGAATGCAATTATTTAAATTTTTGTACTTATAAAAAAATTATTTAAATTTTCTTAAAGCATTTTTTGACAAAGAAAAATTCACAGACGTTAATTTTCGTATTTGTAAACAGTCCGGTCAATAAAGTTATTTTAGGCGAAGAGAGGGGCAAAAACGTCAATATGGCAAAGTAGGGTTGTCATGAGGCCATATAATTTGCAGCAAACCGTCATCCTGAAACCCTAAAGCCCTCGTTTAGCTGTAGCACTCGACCTTGCCTCCACTGTGAGTGGATTTCTCTCTCTAATCTTCTTCAAGGGCTTTTTTACCACCACAACATGGCAACGGGAACCACTACCTCTGCCGCAGCGCTGCCAAGGGAGCTTTCTCAGAAGGAGGCGGATATCCAGATGATGTTGGCCGCCGAAGTCCATCTCGGTACCAAAAATTGCGATTACCAGATGGAGCGTTACGTCTTCAAACGCCGTAATGATGGTCCGTAGTCATTCTTTCACTGATCTATTTTGCACTTGTTGCTAGGTTTTATTTAATGTGAACTCGTAGATGAATTTGTATATGTTAGTGCGTAATGCATAATATAATGCTAATTTAGGATTTATGAATTGTTGTATGTAATCTAATTATGTTATTATGAGTTTTGTAACAATTAAGATGGATTTATTTATCAGAAATTATCAACTATGCGAATTATTAATGTCTTGGTTTCTATATATGTGTTCATATCAGAGATTTTATTTATCTAAAATTTGTGTTCGTAATTTTATCTTAATGACAAAGTTCGAGTTGGAAACGAAAAATATTATGCTATTCGTGTAGCTATTTGGAATTATAAAGGCGGCTATTCGTGTAGGTGGATCGTTTTGTGCGGAGCTTATGTTAATGTAAAAAAAAAATATAATTCATTATACATATCGCATGTTGATTTATTGTGTTATCGTGTAAGCATGTGTTATCCTATCATGTGAGGGATTGCGAGCCTTAGAAAATCGGGTCTACTGTAAATTAATGAGAAGAGAGAGAGTGAAAATGTTCCTATCTGTACATGCATTAATGCAATGGTTCATCAGGTTCTTTTTACAAATTGAATCTCCTGAAGCATAGATGAAGAATTTTAAGATTAGAATGTGAGCTTCATTTTGATCAGTGGATCGGGTTCTTTTTACAAATTGAATCTCCTGAAGCATAGATGAAGAATTTTAAGATTAGAATGCGAGCTTCATTTTGATCAGTGGATCAGTGTGACATATTATTCCTTTGTATAGCAGCACTGTAAATTAAATTACATTCTGGAATAATGTTCTTTTGGTGTATTTGACAAAAAGTTGTTGATTTTCTTGTTTTATGGCCATAACAGGTATTTACATCATCAATCTCGGTAAAACATGGGAGAAACTTCAGCTGGCAGCAAGAGTTATTGTTGCAATTGAAAATCCACATGACATCATTGTTCAGTCAGCTAGACCTTATGGTCAGAGAGCTGTTCTCAAATTTGCACAATACACTGGTGCTCATGCTATCGCTGGAAGGCATACTCCTGGTACATTCACTAACCAGTTGCAAACCTCATTCAGCGAACCTCGTCTCCTTATCCTTACAGATCCAAGGACAGATCATCAGGTGAGATCCTTTTAGATGATGAGAATTCTGATTCTTGTGGGTGGTCTTTTCTGGCCATAGTTAATACAATTTTCTACATTCCTTGCAGCCAATTAAAGAATCTGCTCTTGGGAACATCCCAACCATCGCATTCTGTGACACCGATTCACCGATGCGTTTTGTTGATATTGGCATTCCTGCCAATAACAAGGGGAAGCACAGCATTGGATGTCTCTTCTGGCTGCTAGCCAGGATGGTTTTGCAGATGCGTGGCACCATTGCACCTGGTCACAAGTGGGAAGTGATGGTAAAAACCAGATCTGTTCTTCATTCATTTTCTTTGTTGCAATCCAGGGGCATTTTCTATTAGAATTGGTTCCCGACAATCTTAGTTGTTTCCTGCCAACTGAGCCTAGTTAAAGAAAGCTTTTAGATTGTCTTTGTTTGAATTAATGTTCACATAATTTGGCTGTCTAGGTGGATCTATTCTTCTATAGGGAGCCTGAAGAAGCAAAACAGCAAGAAGAGGAGGAAGTTGCTGCTGCTGCTCCAGAATATGGTCTCCCAGATTACTCTGCTGGTGCATTGATGAATGAGCAATGGAGTACTCCAGCTGATGCTCAGTGGAGTAGTGAGGTGGTCCCTCCACCAGTGGTAGAGGTGCAAGATGGCTGGACTGACCAAGGTACTGTTTTAATTTATTAATCATTGTACACTAATTTCTACTCTTGTTTCCGGTTATACTGTTTGTGTAGTCAGTTGCCAGCCACCACCAAAAAACTTGCCAACAAGTCTACACTATGTATATTTAATTAGGAATTTTGGATCCTTATATAAGCCTTGCTTTATATAATGAAAATAACTGCTTCTTGGCTTTGTTTGGAGGGACAACTGTGTACTCTGGTAGGTATTCTCACATACAGGTGCATCAATTGTTCTTTTCAATATGTTGAATCACCTTACCTGCATCCATATTGAATTTTGCACTGATCCTGGATATTACTTCACCCACATATATTTCTAGTCAAAATGAATCTGTAGTTACAGTTACAGTCCCTTTTGCTGCTCCTTTCTTTGTGTTACGCTATAAAGAGTAGATATTTCCTTGTAACTCGGTAGATGCAGTATGCACATATTTTAATATTGCAGGTGTACAATATGATGATGTGATTTAGTTCCTGCAGGACTGTCAAGAACTACTGTGCTCCGTAAATAGTTGCAGAATTAACTAATATCTGTTTGTTTTTCTTTGTATTCTTTTCATGAATGGAAGAAATAATTTCATGTAATTTTTTATTTCAAGATTGTGGTAAATATTTGTACATATGTCAATAGGTCGTGCCAGTTACTGGCTTTCTTTCCATTCTAACCATCTTCTTCATCAGGTGCTGTAGCTGCTTCTGGGTGGGAAACTGCAGCTCCACCCCCAAGTGCAGTTCCACCAAACGCAGCTGGCTGGGAGTAAGCTAGGCATCAGAGTTTTATCTATATATGGGAAAATTCCAAACTTGGTTTTTGTTACTTTTTTGAATGGGACATTGTTGGAGCACAGTTTAGTTTCTAGCGAGTTTTAGTGGCAGTGAGGCTGATTTTTGGTAATATCTCAAAACAATGTTCTATTTAATTTTTTTGGTTGTCAAATCTCGTCTTGTGGTCTCTGGCAACTTCGGACCTCCTGAATCCTAATGCATTCTTTGTGGGTATTTTTTTCCTTTTTTTTTTTTTTTTTTGGAGTAAATGGGTACCTTGTCCGATTTTTTGCGTTAGAAACTTCTGGATGTTTATGTTTTTTCTGCAAATCTACTGCTAATATTCCTAGAATCGCTTATAATTACATTAAATGGAAAGTGTATTCAAACTCTTTTTACTTCTGTTTTGGACCATTCGCATTAAAGCTTAAAAAAGAATTGGCCAATTTTGAGATCCTTTTTTGGCCAAAAATAAAAAATATGTTGAGATCGTTGGACTACAGGAATCCAACTTGAAGGACAATATTTATCTTATCGAAAGAACACCATAATATTCCTATATTGTCCTTAGGCATGACGGTGTAGGGACTTATGAAATGGATTATGACACTAAGTAATCGTTGGTTAGCGATTCGGAGAAGTTTTAGGATTTCTTTCTTTTTCTTTTATTTTTTTTTTAAAAATGAAATTTCGGTTGTGTTACGACAGTTTATGATTAGGTTAGGCATCAAGCCAGCTCTAGCCAATGCCCATGAGTCGACTCATAGGCCACATGGGACTAAACTAAATTAGATTCAAATCCAATCAGGTTAATGCTCACCCTTGAAAAGAAGGGAAGGGATCTAGCGGAAAGAATTCTGATCAAAACCACCGATAAATGAACATGGCATGTTTTTATTTATTTATATGGGGTCTCTCTAACAGTAGTATCATATTATTTAGTTCTGTTTATAGTAATTAGCTATTGATAACAAGTACTAATGTTGGCTCATTAAAATGTTCAAAATGTGGACTAAAGATTAGGCTTCGTTAGCCAGCTATAGTACTTAGGGTATTTATCGAAAGCTTTTGCTGGGGTACATACTGTTCTTGAAGCCTAAACTAGATGTAACCCTCTGTAGGTAACCCTTTGGTTACCTTTTTTAGTATTATCAAACCCAAATTTACCTTACAAATCGAATTTACCTTTAATTGAACTTGATTTTTTCTTTTATTTTTTGACGCTCTCATATATATGGCCAATCATCCAAACTAGGTTGATAATATTGGTTTTTATTATGTGATACGGTCCGTTGATAATGTACTTTAGATAGAGTACTTTAAACATGAGCCTCTTAAGCCCGACCCTATTTGACATATCTCGTGACTTAGGGCTCACCTTTATAAGCCTAAGCCTTATACTTATATGGATCAAGCCTAGTAAGCCTTGCAATGACTAGAATGAACAAGATAATGATGAAATAGCCACATTTTGAATTATTGGGACATGTTGGGTAAAACGATTTTACTCTCCTATACTTATGGAAGAAGATCTATCTCACTAACTAATTTCTAATAACTAATTTCTAATTGCTAACTTCACTCCTCTATAAATATTAGTTCACCACTCAACGGTAAAGCTTTCTAGACTTTGTGCAACAAGCTCATATATTACTCTAGATTATTTACTACTCTCAAGAGCCCACTGTTAACTTAAGCATTGGAATGACTACACCGGACAACTTTTTAGTGTCCCCTCACTGTATACTTTTTGCAGGCCTCATATGTGCGAAGCTTAAATAGCCACTGGAAAAAACTTAGAGACGACATTTGGTGCCATCCGTAGGAAATGGAATTTCTACACTTGAAACCTCAAATACATTACACACATATCCTACATGCAATTCTTTAGACATCATGTCTCAATGCGATGAGCAAGAAAACCAACAGTTGGTAAACAACCAACCTAAGGGTAATTAGCACCTCCTAAAGGCTATGCTAGAGAAGTGTATGGAGCGCATGAAACGCCTGGTTGAGGAGTATGTTGTGCAAAACAGGGTGCTTTAGGCTCGCCTAGACGAAGTGAAGTGGTGCAACGTGCAAACTCACCTCCCTGAAACTTCGAATGCCCGTACTGGGCAAAATGACATCTATCAGCAGAATGGTAGGGATCAGCAACCTGATTCGCCATTACATCAGCAGCTAGCAAGGTTTGCAGCCACTTGTGATCGAGCTTTGGCTAGCAACGAGCAAAAAGTCAACTCATAGGGAGTACAAGCTCATTCGACCGCACGACGAGCTTACTTAGCAAACAATGCCGACCTAAACGAGCTCCGTACATGGTAAGACGGCTCTCTGAGCAATAAGAGAGCAAGGTTGCTAGCAACGCCAGGCTGATCGCCAATAATAAAACCCCCTTTACTAGGGGTGTTTAAGATGAAGTGTTGCCCCTTAACGGCAAACTTTCATCCCTGGACTAATATGATGGTACAAGTGACCTTGATGACCATCTTCTCCACTTCCGTACCCTCATAAACCATTACAATCATGGGGAATGCTATAATGTGTAAAGCCTTCCTAACTTCCTAGGTACTTTAAGGAAGACAGCTTAAATATGGTTTAATCACCCCTTTAATAATTCCATTAACTCCTTCAATGAGCTTACATGGAGGTTCAACCTCCATTTTAAGGCTAGTAAGCCCTCGTACAAGGACACATTGTCCTTGTACCTAGTAAGACAAGGTGAAGGCGAGTCTTTGCGTGATTACAAGGCTCGATTCAACAACGTTGTAGTCAAGATCCCTTAGTTGGATGAAGGAGTTGTTGTCCATGTTGCCCAGCTTGGCATCTAACCCTTAAGAAATTTCTTCCGATCACTTGTGAAGAGCAAGTTAAAGACTTTGGCCAACTTCTAAAACAAAGCTCAAAAGTACATTAGTTAGGAAAGTAGGATAAGGAAAAATTGTTTATAAAAGATCGCCTCAACGGTAGGATGCCGAGTAGACTAGAGGGAGAGAGCTTTGGGAAGAAGAAGTGCTAAGGCAAGCGTGACCCGCTCTGCCTTCCCATTTACTCCTTGTATATCCCCTTGAATAGGCTCATTGCTCAGGTCTATTCTAAAGTGAAGCATCGGAATTTGCTCTAGTTGCCGCAAAAAATGTAGGGGAACCTTAGTTGACGGAACTTTGACAAATACTGTCAGTTCCATGAAAACCACAACCACACAATCGACGAGTGCTTCCAGTTGAAGAATGCCCTCGAATATGCCATTCAGTACGGTTTCTTCAATGAACATATGGCCTATCAGAGGAACGATAACCATTCTAACGATAATAGAGACAAGGCACCTTGAAGGCAACGGACTAAGAACGCTTACGCCAAGTAAAATAATGACCACTACAATGATCATACCCTCAGTGGCATCATACACATAATCATTGGGGGGGGGGGGGGGGCTATACCTTGGGAGCCGGCCAAGCAATAGTAGCTCCGTTAATGCTTTGTCCGAGGTGCTGACCGTAAGGGAGAAGAGACAAAAGCTAGATACTTCCATCTCTTTCTTCCATAAAGATCTTAAAGGGGTCAATACATCACATCAAGATGCCTTAGTGATAAAGGCAATGATCTCAAAATTTGAGGTTTTAAAGATTATGATGGATATTGGTAGCTCTACTGACATCCTCTTTCTCTATACATATGATAGGATGAAGAAGAAGTTAGAGGTAAAAAGGAAGCCGTACCTCCACAATCTGATTAGCTTCAATGAAAGTACGGTCTATACCAAGGGTATCATCACGTTGGATATTGAACTCAATGATAATGACCATGTAGCACAATAACCTATAGAGTTTGTTGTGATTGATTACCCCTCTCCTTGCAACGTGCTCTTGGGAAGATCAAGCTTGAACACTTTTAGGATGATCACATCTTCCTTTCATTTGAAGGCTAAATTCTTGACTCTAACTGGGGTGGGAGTATGTAGATGCGACCAAAAGCTCTTACGAGAGCTTTATGTTAGGGCGGCTAAAGGAGATGGCATCTTTGCCATAAAAATATGCTCACAGGAGAGGTCAATTAAGAGGGGCGAGCCCTAGAGAAAAAACGAAAGACATCTAGATTAGAAACTTACTCGAGCAAACTACAAAAGTCGGGATTGAGACTCCAACCGAAGTGAAGGACGAAATCATTGCTCTCTTACGGGCAAATTTGAATAGGTTTACCTAGTCGACATCGTACATGCTCGAAATTTCACCTAACTTGGTAACCTATAGCCTCAACATCGACACTATAGCGTAGCTTGTTAAACAAAAAAAAGAGGCATTTTGCTCTAAAACGGTAGGCCACAATCGAGGAAGAAGTGCAAAAACTGTTTAAAGTCGGCTTTGTGAGAGAGGGAAAGTACCCGACATGGCTGGCAGACGTAGTACTAGTTAAGAAGAAGAATGGGAAATGGTGCATGTGTGTCGATTATACCAACCTCAATAAAGCTTATCCTAAAGATTATTTCCTTTTCCCTAGGATTGACTAGCTTCTTGATTCCACGTCAGGATACGCCCTGCTAAGCTTTATGGATGCCTTCTCGGAGTACAACCAGATCAAAATGGACTTAAAGGATGAAGTCTTACCTTCTTTGTCATTTATTACGACACATATTGTTACACATATTGCCATTTGGACTAAAAAACATTGGGGCTACATACCAGCAAATGGTGACAAAATTATTTACGCCTTAGATTAGGCACAATATGAAGGTGTATGTTGATGACATGATCATCAAGAGCTAGAAGCTGATCAATCATGTCAAGGATCTCCGGGAAGCCTTTGACCAGATGCGTACATACGATATGAAATTGAACCCCCAAAAGTGCGTCTTCAGTATAACATCTAGCAAGTTCCTCGACTTTCTAGTAACTTAGAGAGGTATTGAAGCCAACCTTGAGAAGATTATAGCCATCAAGGGAATGAAGCCTCCAACCTTAGTTTGAGATGTTCAAAAGCTCACTTGCATGGTGGCTGCCCTAAGCAGATTTATCTCGAAGAGCTCTGATAGATTCCTTGAGTTCTTCAAAATCCTCAAAAATCCCAAGAGTTTTGAATGGACTTCGGAGTGTACCACTACCATTTAACAACTCTAAGACTTTCTTGCTCATCTATGGATCCTGTCTAAGGAGAGGACCTGTTCTTGTACCTGGCCGTAAGCGACCGAGCACTCTCCTTTGTATTGGTCAAAGCAGAGGGAAGAAAACACTAGCTAGTATATTATGTCATATAAGCCTTAAAGCTAAGCCAAGTGATTGTAAGATTGAACTTAGAGCACAAGGTTTAGGGCGATCGGTTAAAAGATCCGATCAAAGCCAAATTATAAACTATTAAGAGAAATATTAGTAAAAATGACTATGTAAACTTGAATTTAAGAAAATAAGTAGTAAAATAGGAGACTAAAATTTTCAAATTTTAAGTATAATAATTGCTAATTACTGAAAAGGCAAAAAATATAATCTAATAACTAATAAATTACTAGAGATAGATTATATGTATACTAAAAATTTTAGAATGACCTAAATAATAATTAGGAATGTTTACATGTACCTCATATGTATTTACCTGTAGATAAAAATATGCGAAATTACTTAAATTGGCCAAAAACTTAGTAAATAATTAAAGAAAATTAGTAATTAATTGTGGAAAAATAAAAAAAAAAATCAGAAGAGTGTGGAATGATGCAAATCTAGTCGTAGCAGGCCAAGATCTACAAAATAAAAATTACCCAATTAGAATTAGACAACACAAAAGCCAAAAATCAAGAAAATGGGGCAATGTCATGTCTAATTAATGCATATTAATTACCAAAATCGTCTATAAATAGGGGAAAAATTCACGAAACTCATTTAGGCAATGAGGAAGTAGAGAAAAATAGAGAGACTCGAAAATTCAAGAGAAAATCCAAAAAACAAAAAAAGAAAAGAAAACTGTGTAGATAGGGATAGGGAGCCAAACCCACACTTCACCACCACCTGGGAACGAGCCACCACCACCACCCTACTCCAGACCCATTGTCTAGGTTGGCCGACAAGCTTGGACCAAGTTTGGACGGCCAGAAAACATCGAATCGGGTGAGTCCTATAATTGCCCCGATTTTGCATAATTTCGTAAAATTAGTTATTTTACCCAGAAAATTATGAAACTTGTTATTTTGAGGTTTTATTGTATGTAGATTTAGGAAAAAATAGTGATTTAGTTTAATCACGTCTGAAAATATAGAGTTCTTAATAAATTGAACAAAACTGAGCATGATTAGAATTAGAAATAAATAGGCTTAGGAGTATAGTTTGGAGCTCAATTTTTTTTTTTTGTAGAATGCTCATGTGATATAGAATAGTGCTATGAAGCCATTTTTTTAAAATTAATTTTTGAAATTTTTAAGTTAATTTTTAGCCCTAAAATGATGGAAAAATTGGGTAATTTTGGGTTAATTAGGTGGTTAAGATACTAATTACTGATTTAGATAGTAATTAGATGTTTAGGGATGCTAATCTCTGATGTGGAAACCTAATCCTAGCCTTTGGAGTATTAAGTATGGTTAATTTAGGAAATTAGGTAGTTAATGTAAGAAATTAGTAATATGTGAAATTGAAAATTAATAAATCTAAAAAATTAGGGTTATTTAGATAATATTATAATAGAAATCAAAATAATACTAAATCTGAAATAACATTTAATTTTAAGTAAATGTATAAAAAAATGTAAAATTTTCTCACATTTTGGAATAAAACCGATACCCCAATTAGGGTTAGCGTGTACCGAATAATTTAGAATACTAAATTAAGACCCAATAGGATATTTGAATACTTAAGCTTAATGTGATTAATTTCACATTAGGATTCAAGCATATTTAAGACTTAGGAATCAAAACGAAAATCTAATTTAGGATTCGAACCTCGAAATAGAGTATAAAGAATTATTAGTATATAATAGGTATACATGGAAAAATGAGTTAAATTATGACTTAGAATATGAATCCTTAAAATATAAGTACTAAAAAGACCTATTTATATTATAAGACACCCAGAGACAAATCGGCTTGCGACTAAGGGATTGAGCAATTGAGGAATTCCATGTAAGTTGGGTTATTACTTATTGTAATAGAGTACTATTTGTATGGTACTCGAAGACCTAGGATTGTATATGGTTGTGATTGTAAGTAGTTTACGCATGTGTTTAATGTATCTGAATTCGTGCAAAAATTGTAGTATAATTGACTTTGTGTTATGATTGAATTGGTGTGAATTGTTTGAAAACCCTAAACGAAATTTAATCTTATTTGACTTTAATGACCTAAAATGTCATGCATTGCAACTCATTAGGGGGTCATTAGGATTCTCCAACCAAATATCGACCCTTTCGAAAGGGATAGCGCAGGATTGCATAATGGTCCCTTCTTCATCTTCAGTCGAACTAAGTGACAGGAGAGGAGGTCGCGGCGAGGGTGAAGTCAATGGTTCGAAGGTAGTTACGGGAGGAGCGAGGTCTTTATTGCACAAGCCTGAGTTTAGTTGTGAGCTGCTGCATAACATGGAAACTCCTTAACCCAGATTAGAGCTGGTGAAATTTCTCTGATTTTATAATGGACCAAACTACGTTGTGCGATGATACTTGATTGTTGCATTGCATGAAAATAATTGATTGATAATCTTGTTTGTGCTTGTATGCATTCATGATTCTCCAATTCAACTTACTGAGCTGTAGTTGCTCATACCCTTATAGATCCTTTTGCAGGTTCCAATTTCTAAACTCTTCAAGTAATATGCTGCCTTACAATTACCTAGAGGTTAGTCTTTTTGAAACCGGAGGTGTGAGGATCAATCTACTTAGTAATGATGTGTAACTAGAGTGTCCTTGTAGTTAAAGATGAAAGACTGATAGTTATTATGTAATTTAGTGAACTGTTGTGTTTATGTAAAACTTCCTGGGAGGCTTTGTGGACTTACATATAATTATATATGTTTAATAGAAATTTGTAATATTTATCATAATTGTAGTTTAACTGTTAATCGGACTGTTTACTTCAAAGCGAGGAGTCGTCGATGCCTTATGTAGATCATGTCTATGGTAGGCACTGTGAGGCTAGTTACTATCATAGAATGGTTTATACGGCGGGACTGTTGCGACTCTGTGACTTCGGGGTGTAACATGTCAGCCATATATTTCATGGGCTTGAGGTTAGGTACGTTCAGGTAGAAAAATTTGCCTTAATTGTCGTCATCATAGCTTGACGGCCGAGACCCTACTTCTAGGCGCACTAGGTAATCATACTCACAAATCAACCACTGCGCACCATGTTGCAGAAACTTGACGTGTCTAAACAGATGATGAAGTAAGTAATGGAATTGAGCATGTATGGAGTTCAGTATTAGCCATTAAATGGCCTATAAGGTACAAGTGCTGACCAACTTGATTGCAGAATATACAGGAAAGGAGAAAACACCACTGGGCGATGACAAACTGATGTGGACTCTCCACGTCAATGGATCATCCTCCTTGGGGGGGAGAAGCACAAGTCTTGTTCTAACCAGCTTGTATAAGGTCACCGTTTGCTATGATCTTAAGTTGGGATTTGATTCTAGTAATAATGAGTCTGAATATGAAGCACTTATCACCAATCTCAAGTTAGCCAAGGAGATCAGTGCTGAGCAGTTGTGGATCTTCTCAGACTCTATGCTTGTCATCTAGTAAGTCCAAGGCGAATACGAGGCTAGAGATAACACTATGGCAAGGTATCTTGAAAAATTGAAGAGCTTCCTAGCAGAGTTCCCTTCATGGGACATTAAAAAGATCTCTCGACTGGAAAATTCTGCAGCAGACTGGTTATCTAAGCTTGCCTCTACTAGCATACGGAAGCTCGAGGTAAAGGATAGCAAGATCTTTATAGAGTGCTTACCGAAAAAAAGCATAGCTTTAAGCCCAATTGAAGTTTTAGAACTAACTGTAGCAACACCAGAGTTGAGTTGGATGGATCTTTTCCAGAGTTATTTGGAGCAAGGTACGTTGCTAGAAGATAAGAGGGAGGTAAAGAAACTCCAGTACTACGCTACCAATTACACGATGGTCGATGGTGTCTTGTATCGCAAGGGAGTCAGCCTTCCCCTACTATGATGCCTTCGAGAAGGAGAAGGGGAAGGGTTACGTATCATGGAAGAGCTATACGCCAGAGTGTGTAGCAATCACATTAAGTCCGAAGCCCTCTACTTATGGGTACTATGGCTTGGGTATTGTTGGCCCACAATGAGGCAAGATACAAAGGCCGTAGCCCAGAAGTATCCACATTACTAGAAGTATGCCCCAATCAATCATGTGACTAGTACTGCCCTCTAACCCTTAACGAGTCCATGGTTGTTTGCGCAATGGGGGATCTATATCCTTAGTACCTTCCCAAAAGTTTTAGGAGGATGACGGTTCATAATTATTGCTGTCAATTACTTCATGAAGTGGGTGGAGGCCAAAGACGTGGCCAGAATCGCGAAGAGAAGTGTTGAATCTTTTGATAGAAACAACATTCTCTCTCGGTTCAAGGTCTCCAATGCTCTCATCATAGATAATGGTCGATAGTTTGATAACCCCAAGTTCAAGGAGTTTTACTCTGAGCACCACATTACCTCTCACTTTACCTCGGTTGCCCACCCCTAATCAAATGGACAAGTAGAAGCTACCAATCGGGTCATTTTAGAGAGCCTAAAGAAGCACGTAGACTGATCTTAGGGTACTTAGGTCGACAAACTGCCCAATATCTTGTGGGGGTATAGGACCACCCACTATACTTCTACGGGCGAGACTCCCTTCCACCTTACTTTTGGGTTGGAAACAGTCTTCCCCATTGAGCTTAAGTTCCCTAATTTCCAAACTTGAAGTTTTGATGCTACCTTTAACGACTTACTGCTCTAAACAAGCATTGACACAATCAAAGAAATTAGAGACCTTGCTGTTGCTCGGGTAATCACATTCCAACATTGAGTTGCTCGATAATACGATTAGAAGGTTAGACATAAGGAGTTTAAGGTCGGTGACCTAGTGTACCGAAAATTAGAAGTCACAGGTTTATGTGAATGGCAGGGCAAGTTGGCCTCTAATTGGGAAGACTCGGTTAAGGTCAGGGAAAGATTGGGAAATGGAGCATACAAACTAGAAAGATTGAATGGTGAGCTCATCCCGTGCACATGAAATGTCGATAATCTTCTACTTTATTTCGATTACCATTTCGTCTTGTATATTTTTCCAGAATGATCAAATAAAAACTTATTTCATAATTGGTTGTCTAATTCTATCTCTCTCATCCCCTTTTTCTTGTTTTCCATTTAAGCCTTCAAACAGGCACATGGATGCTCTACTAGGCAGGTCGAAATGCTACCAACTTAATCTCCCCAAAGTAACCTTGGCAAGGGGAAACACCCTTTGTACAGAGGAACTAACCCACACTAAGTAGGTTAGAATGCCATTGACTTGACCTTCCCTCGGGTAACTTCAGTAAAGGGAAACATCACTTACACAGAGGAACTTCCTAACACTAGACAGGTCGGAATGCCACTGTCTTGACCCTTACTTGAGTAACCTTAGCAAAGGGAAACACCACTTGCACAGAAGAACTCCCTTACACTAGGTAGGTCGGAATGCCACTAACCTGACCCCCATTTGGTTAACCTCGGTAAAGGGAAATACCCCTTGCATAGAGGAACTCCTTGAATGGTTAACCTTGGCAAAGGTAAACTCTCCTTGCGTAGAGGAATCCTTTAATAGATATATTCAAACTAAAAATAGGAGAGGATGTTTGAAAAATATTCATCTATTCATTGATTGATTGTTTAATTACAAAGTAAAGGTCGGTATCCTAACCCGACTTACATAAGCTTAAAAAAAAAGGGAAGTGGGGGGAGGGGGGAGAAATACACATCCTAACTCCTCGGATCGGCTAACTCTGGTAATTCAAAAAAATCCAAGGCATCTATCTGCTTGGAACGCTAATCCATCGGTGCTTCAGGTGGCAGGCCTTAACTTAGAGTGGGGCTTGAGGAATGCGAACCAAGAGTAGAAGGAGGATCACCTATAGATGGATTGTCTTCAAGAATTGCTTCGAAGGCAGCCTCTTACTGGGTTGCTGGGGTAGAAGTAGATGTAGAAGCACCCTACTTAGCCTCAATAGTAAAGGGAGTGCGTGTAATCTCAATAGCCACTCAGACGACTTTCTCCTCTCGCACTAAGGCTTCCCTCTTCTTGGTGAAGGTTGAGGAATCTAGGAAGTCGAGGAAGCTGAGATCAAGGTCCAGATAATGGGAGAAAACCTCCTCCCTTGTGTAGTGCATGAAGCCTATAGTATGATCCTTTAGCTCGTCGAACCATTCCTCAATCTTCTAGTAGTTAGCGACTGCCTTTTTAGCGGTGACATCACTGAGGACCTCCTTGCTCTCCATCTTGGAGATGATCTCCTTCATCTATAAAACCTTTCCTTGTAGCTCTTAGACTTGCTACTCCAACTCGACCTTCAAACCGGCTAGCTCTAGCGAAGTGGCTCTAATACCTTTGCACTTGGACCTTTCATCGTGCACTCAGTTTGCAGCCTAGCTACTGATGCCGTTAGTTCGGCATTCTCCTTTTCAAGTCAGGCCTTAGCTTCGCCCTCCTTATCTAACCTTTGAGAGAGGCGAGCCTTTAGGTCTTTTGCCTTCTCCACTGCCTTCTTAGCCTTGTCCATCTTTGGCTCTAAATCCTTGAGCCTCGATTTAAGCTACACCACTTGCATAATAGAGCGGCGTAAGTGCTTATTGGCTTTGGTGAATTTTTTTCAAGTACATCTTACTAGAAGTCTCTACCTTTAGCAGGTACTTCTTGTGTCGACGCAACGCCTCCCGAAAGCCCTTTATCTCTTTTTGGGCGGCATTAGACTTGTTTAGTTGAAGCAGTACTTAGCCGTAGTACTACAAATTGAAAACGAAACCAACCATTAATACAAAGACACAAAGCATGACAATACAGGAGCAACAAAAACTTACCTGCCACATTAGCGTGCTTAAGCGGCCCGCTATCTGTATAGTGTCATCCCTACCTACTTAGGAGAGCCCCTCGATGATAGCTTGGTTACTAGAGGTATACGACCCCATCGAAGCCTGGTAGCTGAGCGTCCAGTGCCACAACATTAAATCATTGGCATGGACCTCCTACTTCGGCTTAAGGAGCTTCCTTTAGACCTTCTTCATTTCCAACTTGGGGGCTCCCTTCAAGAGCTCCTCGTCTTGAGAAGCGTACGACACTTCTTGTAATAAGTCTTGCCCTATCCCCATCAGCCTAAAATTATTGAGGACTTCAAAAAATGCATCCCCATGTTGTCGACAGTCTGATAAGGATGAGCCATAAGCCACTCATTCCACTTCCCCTTACTTAAAGGTGCCTTCGCTAGGTACCTTTGTTTCTTTGCTCCAAGACTTAACTCCCTGGACGTCTCGAGAGCCTTACGCTTTTGGTTATTAGCTTAAGGAAGGGCAGCCCCTTCCTCAATCTCTCCTCTTTCACTTTTGGAGGGGAAAGCATCTGTATATATGGCCCTTCCATTTCGGTACCTTCATTACCCACGATGATGGGCTCGGTAGAATAGATAAGGGCAAGAGCAGGCAGAGCTATACCCAAACGCTCTACATCCATGGGCTTATCCCAGATGCCGATGGGAGCTCCCTAGGGAACAAACTTCGACCGTGCCTTACTAGTCTCCCTAGGCCTTAGCTTCAGGTTTATGATCTTGCCCCTCGGTGGATCTGCCCTCATTTTTGCTTGACGACATCTCATCAAGTAGTCTATAGAGGGATAAGGCATTCTTGGGGCCAAATTTTTGTTTGCAAGAAATCCAATCGCAATATAGAAAAGGAAAAGAAGAACAAACCAAAAAATATTACAAATACCATTCATAAAACACCATCGTGATCTGCATGGCCAAGAGAGTCCTCCCATCCTACAGGTATTGAAGGAAGCACCTCAACACTAGCATAACTTGATTAGATATTGGAAATACCTGTACCTTTGGCCAATTTCTCCACTATAGCTTTCTTTATATTGGGGAAGTGCTTAGAGATCGGGTACCAGAAATACCTCTCCGTGATCTCCGTAGCATTAATCTTCTAATCATGTCCAGCACCATAAAGGCTAGGATCTCTTAGGCGGCCTTGACATTGTTGGGACCAAGCCCCTTCTTACCTTCGGTATAGACCATTTCGGTCTATCAAGTCCAAAAATCTGCCTCCTTGGGTAGTTTAACTACTACATATTCGTCCTACCATCCTTTGACCGAATCTACAAGGCTACAAAACAGCTTTTTCCCTGGGTGCGGTTGGAGGTAAGGCTACCCCTCAATGCTCTTCTACATGTAGAAGTGATAGAAGAGTAGCCCTTACCACTAGGTATTTGCAAAGCGCCTGAAAAGCCTTTAGTACCCTTTACCCATTGGGAGGGACTTGCGATGGATTGCAGCGGTGGTAGTTGAAGAACTCTTTCTCAAAGCGACTTGGAGGGAGGTGTTGCCCAAACTTTGGCACTTCTCAAAGATTGCGAAGCACTTTCCTGACAGTAGGGCCACCCATCTATCCTTGCTCAACAACCTAATTCGCCACCTAACGATTGCCTCCACAAGAAAGTTGCTTATGATCCAACTAGGCCCTTTTCCCATCTCAGGAGCATCGAACAAATCCTTCAGTGGTGGGGAAGGGAAAGTTCGTATATACATCCCTGAGGATGCCATTGATGATTCTAACTCTGTCCAGCGCCTCTACGGCATCCTTATAGGTTTGTTGAGTTGTGTTAGTGATGAGACCTCGCTCTCCCGTGCCTGAGGGGGATCACTCTTTATAGACTTTGAACTAGAGAGATGCAATGATGAAGAGGAATCGGTCTCACCTTTGTTGGCTAACATGACTATAATACTCGAAGAAGGAAGAAAAGACCTTAGGAAACTTTTGAAGAAAGTTTGAAAGTTTGAATGTGAGAGTAGAATTTGTAATAACTAAACGAGAAGATTGCAGAAAAGTGGTCTCTCTTTATGACCCTCCTATTTATAGGAAAACTGCTTGGAGAGCCATATAAGCGATTATAGGAATCATATAAGCATGAATCCCTTGGAATGATGGAGAGCAAATACGTGAAAAGCATTTTGATTGGATGGTCACCTTTAAAAGGCATGTAGCTACACGCTAGTTTGCTACAGTATGATACTTATCATGTCGCATTTAATGTACGAAATACAAGTGAGCAAAAATCACATTTTGAAAAAGTTCTTTCAACAAGAAGCTTCTTTAGGGGCCATTTGACTTTCACCCGGTCGACATGATAAAGACATGACGCAATTATGTCTGCTTGGTCCTTATTGAGCACTGTTCGAGTAGACTGATTTATAGCCTTGAAGTGCCTACCTAGTAAGTTGTAAGGGTATCCTACTTTGATACCCTAACCTAAGCCTCGCTTAGGTCTTCAACACTCCTAGTCATCTAGTCTTGAACATTTTTAAATTGTGAATCTACTGCTTCGAACACCTTTATCGCAGCTAACTTTCAGTCTAGACCTATATGCCTACCACATCAGCCCCATAGTGCCAGGTTGGACTCTTTTGAGTCGAATCAGTCATGTTTGAGCAGCCCGCATATCCCTTCTCTTTGCCTTCGCCTCAACAATGATACTGTAGGAGGGTAAGTGTTGATAAGGCACTTTGGACATAAGCGTCTCAAGCTTGACTCCATTGTAGCTTAAGGCTCAACTCGGTAGGCCCAAGCCTTAAACCTATATAGACCAAGCCTAGTAGGTCTTATAACAGCTAAAATGAACAAGATAATGATGAAACAGCCATGTCCAAAATAAATGGGACACGTTAGGCAAAATGACTCTACTCTCTTACACTTGCGAGAGAAGATCTCTTCCTCCAACTGCTGGCTCCACTACTTTATAAATACTAGGTCACCACCTAATGGTAAAACTTTCTAAACTTTGTGCACCAAGCTCGCATATTACTCTAGATTATTTACTACTCTTAAGAGTCTATTGTTAACTTAAGTATCGAAATGAGCTTTCTCTCACTGTGTACTATTTTGCAGGCCTCATACGCGCAAAGTTTATATAGTTACCGGCAAAAACTAAAAAATTACATGGTCCATTTTGATATATTAATGTTTAGCTTTATTATCACTTTTAGCAAAAACATTAAACATCGTATAATTCCAAGACTTACATCAACACTTCAGTGTCCAAAATTTATTTCGCTTGAATCAATAGGCCTCTATCATAAGTACTTAACCTTGTTGCCTTATTTCGGTATTTGGAGCTAAGCGGCCTACCCTCGTCATATAATTACTATAATTTTATCTTTACAAATTGACCATGATTTATAGTTAATATGCATTTTAGAGTTAAACCCATCAATAATAGTGGCAATAGTTCAAAAACTAAAAATATAATGGTTTTTGGTTCAAATTTTTATTACAAGATGTTTTTCTATGAAATTTCATAAAGAAGTTGGATTTTGATAAATTAATAGTTCATACATCTCATTATAACATGTAAATGCCGATTATAATTTAAGGCCCAGAATGTGATTTTTGAAATAATTTAATCATTGGAAAAAAAAAAGAAATAATTTAATCAGATTATTGTACTTAGGGCATAGTGATAGTACAAAAAGTGGTTCTCCCAGGTTTATATTGCATTTAGGTTCAAAATGGAATTTATCATAAAATAGAGCAACAATTTCCACGATATTGCAATATAAAGGAAATTGGATTTTTGTGAACAAATAGTAACTCGTAAATGGGCGTTGTTACTTATTGAGGACAAATATGAAATTTGTAGTGCTTTAGGGTCAAACTCAAAGTAAAACAATTCAGGTAAAAAATGTAAATATAACTAGATTATAAAATCATATGATGGTGATTTTGCAATTTTAATGATTAAAATGAAATAGTTACTAAAATTTCCAGCAAGTACATATTTACAAAGTGATAGTAGGTTTTATTGGTAAATCCTAAATAAACTATATGTAGGGGTAAAATTGAATACATACTGAGGATGGATAAAGCTGGTGTTCTTTTTTGCAATATATAATGTAAATTTTAGCCCTATTTTCCAAGATTTTGTATCCTGTTTAGTCTATTAAAATATAGTGAAAAGGATCAATTTTATGTGATTTGACCAAAATTATAGCCAAAGGGCAATTTTTGTAAGTCACGGGTTGATTTAGTAAATTGTCATATTACGAGTTATCATTTACATACTTGTGGCCGTATTTTAAAATTTTTATATATTAGCATATCCTTTATTTGTGGGCAAAGGTGCAATTTCTTTATATTATTGGTCAATTGGCAAATCATTATGGTGCCTGTACACTTGTTAACATGAATTTTGTTAAATCAATATTTAGTGCTTATTTTTGCTGCCACATATAAGGGGTAACCTTAGCATTTCTCACTCAAGGAATCCAAAACGGAACCTTTTTTTTTTTTTTTACCAAACCGAACTTGTAAGTGGCTTTTTTATAAAATTTGTCAATCCATCGCCTCAATTTTGTCAATTTTCAATAAGTATATTAGATAAGTTTAAGGTGGTCCAAATGCCTTTTTTTTTTTTTTTTTCCAAAAGATAAAAACAGCAACGTTCATATACCAATTCAAATACATCTCTGAAACTTATGATTTTTTATGTGTTGGATATCATGTATAATTTTCCGATATTGTAGACTTATTTTGATTGATGTGTGTGCAGGCACGCTGTACCTATGAAAACATATACAATTATAGATTTAAATAAATACCAAATCTCATATTTGTTAATATCCAACTTTGGGGATTTTCAAATGATATATGTAATGTTATTAAATCCAAACGAGTGGTTGACTTGGGAGTGAGAAAGAGTTAAAAGGTTGAGATGGTCAATTGTGGTTGAACTAGAATTGAATTAGGATCAACAAAAATATTGTAATATAATTCATATTTATTTATAGAGTAATAATAATTACTTTTATCATCCAGAATTAAAAGTTAAGAGTTTTTTATAGTTTATTTTTTATTTTTTATTTTTTTTATTTACATTTTTTTAGCAAATTGGTTTATTTTCTAGTAAATAAAAGAAAAAAATAATATGTTTTGACTCGAAAAAATCTGATGAGTTCTTATAGGATTTGGATGGACCAATTGGGTCAATTAGTTGAACTTAGAAAATTGTCAATGATGGTAAATGAATGACTCAAAGCAATTGATAATTTGATAATTAACTCAAAAAGTTGTAAATAATCCTTATAATCCTTATAAACACTCTCAAACTTATCAAAATGTACTCTAATATCTCCCTAAACTTTGAATTTAAGTGTTTTTAATTAAAAAAGCGGGTATCTTTTATATTACTAAATTATTAAATTTTGATAGAATGATTTCTAGGTCAAAATTTAGGGTAGTTATTTATAATTTACTCATATATATTTAATTATATGATTACATAAGAGTTGTTAGCATATCTGATATTATCTAAAGCTTGCATAAGATTGGGAATAACAAAGCAAGATCAACATTATATCATATTTGATCTCAATCTTATACTCCGATATTATATCAGATTTGATCTTGATCTTATTCTCTTTATCAAGTCTGGGATAAGGATAAATCTTTTGTAAATAAAAAAAATCATATCATATCAAATTTGATTCTTATCTTATTAGCCATATCAAATCTTAGAAATTTATAGATATTTCTTTCCTTTGTAATCATATTCCCATGTATTTTTTTTCGTCATTAATATTTCCATATATATATAAATGTAAGTATCGATTGTAAATTATTATTGTGTGAAGAAATTAATAATAGTTTTGTATCAATTATGATTGGAAAATAACTTTTTGAGGAATTTTTATTTTTACTATTTAAATAGATAAATATTACACAAATACCAACTATATAAAAAAATTACATAAATACTAGTCCTATATCTCCTGTTGGAAATGAGATACTAATTTTATATAAATGTTGACCTAAATACCACATTTTTATATAATTTAGGTAATTTTTTAATATAATTTATATTAATGCAATTTTTTTTTTATAATAACGGCAGAGACATGTCTCTCCCGATAATATTAGTTAATAATATCCAAGGAAGAAATCAAAGTAGAGAAGATATACGAGTATTTTACCATATTTTTCATATTCATTCTGGCCCTATTTCAACATACCATAGACAACGTGGCAGTAGCCGATTGGTGGTCATTGAACTCTAGAGAGGTTCTGTTTTTGGTCAACCTGGACTTCATGCATTTAGAAGGAGGACAAATAAGGGGGAGAGAGGGAAACCATTTCGATGCTATTGCTAGTATTGATGTTTTCTAGTTTCTTAGGCTTTGCGCTCCTAATATTAATAAGGTTGTCGCATTTGATAAATGTGACATAGTTGTGATAATCAGTAAGTCAAGTCACAGCTAATGAGTGCAACTTTTTTGTATATTTAAAATATATATCTTCTAGATATGATTTAGCTATGGTATTTAGATAATTCTTTTAATATAATTTATATTAATGTATTTTTTTTATAACAATAGTAAACATGTATTTCTCTTACTGTTATTACATGGTATTAGAGCAAATAGTTGATACAAAACTAAATCTCCCCAAAATGTCGACTAAGAAAACTGAAATAACACCACCAAAATCATTTCAACCCCATATTTCATGACCATACTTTTGCAATAGCTTCAATAGACTTAAAGAAATTCTCATGATGTACCCATTGAAAGGTCTTAAGTATCTTGCTTGGAAGGTTTCTATGCTAACTGCTTTGATAGAGAAAAATAAGGTTGGCTTTATTGGTGGTACTATTGCCTACCCAGATAACTCAAGTAAGCACACTGATACTTGGCAAAAACGTGATTCCATGGTCAAGTTTTGGATATTAAATTCATTAAGTGAAGAACTCCATGAAAGTGTAGTCTACTTGCAAACAACAAGAGATCTTTGGAAGGATCTGGAGGAAAGGCTCTCACAAGGCAATGAATAAAAAATATAAGAGATAAAGAGATAGGTTATGAGCACTCAATCTAGTGGAATGACCATTCAGGCTTGTTATACAAAATTAAAATACTTGTAGGGAAAACAAAATTTATATTTAGATTTATTGACTTATATTAGTGGTGCACTTGCAGCTCTGGCATATGCTCATGAACGAGGAATGGTCCATGAATTGTCAACTAGTTTATTAGAAGAATACAAAAGTATAAAAAGCTAGGTTGTAGCTATGGATCTTCTTCCTACACTCACAAAGGTATACTACATGTTGATTGAGGTAAAGAGTCACATGTAAGGATCAAGTTGCTACAGCAATATAGACGTTATGGCCTTTCATGTGAAAGGTAGAAATACAACAACAGGAGTGGGGATTTGACTAAAAGAATGAAAAGTGACCATTATAAATAATCTAGACACACCAAGGAGAATTGCTATCATTTGATTCGATTTTTACTTCATTGGTGCCTGTGGAGTCTAAATTTCGGTTTTCTTACTTTAATTTGATTTTTCATTTTCCGATTAATATTAAACCTAAACCTATTTAATATTAATCCTTAACTAAAAAAATTGGAAAATTCCGGTTTTTTATTTAAAAAATTTTTTGGAGTTGCTACCTAACTAAAATCGAGAATAGAAAGGAAACCGTAATCAATTAGGTGGATTGATTACAATTTAACTACCGGTCTTTGATTTCAATTTAATACAAATCAGAGGGTTTTGAATTCAGGAGCTAATCTATTAAACCCTAACGGATACCACTATCTATTTTTCGAAATTATGTTTATTTTTCAAATTATAATATTTTTAATAAAAAACTAAAAGAAAAAAAAAAAACTAAGTTTCTATATATTTTATTGCCGTCTCGAAGGTGCCTATATACCTGCTAGCCGAAATCAGATGATTGTAATTCTTTCAAAAAAACTTTAACACGTGGATTTATTTTAATTTTTGAAAAAACTACCAAGTTTACGTCATTATGGATTCAATTTATTCAAATAAAAATTAAAGGAGTCCTAACTCTTGAGTGATTTTATTTTATAAAAAAAAAAAAAACTCTCTAAAAGTCCTACTTTTATTATTATTTTTTAAAAAGGTTTTCATTATTGATTTTTATTTTAAAAAAATGAATTTTCTAAGTGAGGAAATCTTAAAAACATAATGTTAAAAAAACACCTAAGCTAAAAAGACCAAATAGTTTTCTATATTAGGAAACCCTAAAAAACTAATCTTAACGAAAAATCCCTAAACTAATATATATATATATATATATATATTAGTATTTATATCCATATAACTACTATTAAATAACCATTTACTTAAATCAATACTTAATTTACATAATCAAGAAAACTAATGCTAAAAAAGGAACACCTAAGTTAATATATACATATATCATTATTATTAAACAACCATCTGTATACTAAGAATAAAATTTCCTAAAACTAATATGTTCATATTCTTATATATTATGTTAAATAACTAAAGATCTAACTAATAATAATAATAACAATATAATAATAATAAATAAGCAATTAAATAAAAAATTCAAAAAAACAAAAGACTGGAAAGAAACATACTTGAACTTCTTGATTGTACGGTAAAGGAATTGCTTACTACTATTGTAGATGTTGGTTTAATCATTGATTGCGTGGCCTAGATAGAAATTAGCGTGGATGAGGTACTGTTGTTAGTGAAGACTGGATTGGGCATGGGAATGGCTACGTGAAAGTGATTCGTATGCTTGATGGTGTGAAGTACAGGATGTTGTCGATGTGCGTAAAAGGGGGTGTTGCTGTCCGTAGCCTGTGCATGGGCTATGTTAGGGTAGAGTAGAAGGTGGAGTTTCGGCGAAGTGTTATGTGTACAGTAGTAGATGGAGCTTAGTCATGTTTGTTGCGTGTTGCTACTATGGTGCGGTTCTCTGGTAAGTTATGGAGTATACACTGATTGCTGCAGAGTTACTGTGTAGCCTAGTTGGTGTAGTAGCGTAATGATTGGACGTGATCGGAGTGGCGTGCGCTGATTGGTGAAGTCATGGCTAGAACTGCGGTGGAGTTGTGTGTTCTCTAAGTAATGTTGAAGTGTTTTGCTGTGGACGTACGTAGTGGATAGCATGGGGTAGTGAGTTGCGAGTGAGTCAGGCATGAGTACGAGTAATAGTGTGTATGAACTGGACGTTGGGTGCTTAGACTGTTTGGCATAGCATACAATAAGCTTGTTGTAGACTTCTGTGGAGAGTGTTGAACGTGTGTTGTTAGTAGAATGTGCTAAAGTAGTGAGAGTATCGAAGATCAGGTGTAGTCGCATGTGTACTACGAGGCAAGAGTGGAGAATTGCTTGGATAAGGAGGTTGTGTTGTGTTGGAGTATAGGCTTGACAAGGCGTACGTGGATGGATTTGTATAGCTACTGTTTGTAACTGAGGAGATTGCGTTGTGGAGTTATGTGGAGTTCATTTTTGTTTATCACAATGGATGAACGAAGGATTCTTTCTAAAGTATGTCATTGTTATTTTATGCCGTGTGTTTTGTATTATAGAGTATGAAACAAATCGTATTGAATCCTAACAATTTTTGAATCTCTCCAATTGATTCATATCTAATTTTATAAAAACCAAAATAGATCTAAATCATCTATGTCAATTCAAATCTGATCGGCTTAGATTAAAAAAAAATTTAATTAGATATGAGTCTCGTGCGCTCAACTTGCTTTTTGTAAAAAAATAAAGAGATAGAAAAATAAAAAACATATAAGTATCTAGCGAGATTTGAACCTATGACCTCAAGCTAACTCCATATCAATACTCTAATGCTTATTCGTTAGGCTGTTGGCTTGTGCCTTGATTTTTAGTATAATTAAATTGTGCTTAAATTACGTGACTTTCTAAAATAATAATTTGAACTGAACAAAAACTAAAACAAATTAACCTTAAAATAATTTACTTTCTAAAAAACTAAAAATCTTTATAATTTTTTCTTTTTTCATTTTTTTACATTTTCATCATTTTTCAATTTTTATTTTTTATTATTTTAGAATTAGAACCCTATTTAAAAACAAAAATTAAAACTACAGGGGGGAAGGGGTGAATCTAAGACAAAAAAAAAAAAAAATTGCTAATCAAGCGTCTGCTATTGATATATCGACAGCTTAGACGACAACTACTAATCCAGCGGGCCTTAAAGCTGAACATCAAGAATAGAACAAACCATCAAGCTATTCTCTCACAAGGCTTAGTGAAAGTCAATTCAAATAGTTACTCAATGCCATTACACTGTCCTCCCAGTGTAAATGCTGTTGGTACAAATAATATAGGGTAAATTATGGATAGTAGTGCATTTAATCCTAAAGTTTCTGATGCCTCTTTTCTATTGTAGAGGGTTGAAAATTGTTATTTTAGTTATTGGGATAAGCTTATTATTTATTTAGGCTTGACTTGTTGGGCTAGGTAATAAGGCTTAAGGAGTCTAGTCCATATTGGGATGATTTAGGAAGATTTGGCTTGGTAAGCTTGGAATAAAGATAGCTGAACCGGTCTGTCTACCTCCAACCTTTCTCAAGCAGGCCCATGCACTTATAAGGAAGGTTACTAACTTTGTGCCTATTAGCTAGCTTATTCTGGATAACCATGAATTGAGCATGCTCCATTCCATCCGTTGATCACCTAAATGATCCGACGGATGATTGACGAATGCCATTATGCTTAACAGCTTATAAATACCTAGTATTTCCTCATCATTGAGAACTCTTAGAGAAATCGGAGAAATGGTGTTCTACTATGAAAACTCTACTCTCTAAGATAAAATAACGTTCAGGTAAAGAATTGATCTCATTCGCTTAAGCTACAAGGTGAAAGCTTGAGGTCCTTTAAGGTTACCTTGTCTGTCACATGTGCATTTGAGATACTGAGATTACCTGTTCCTCTTCCCTACCTTATTCTCACCTAATCATCCCTTTAGGTAACAGTTTCACTTCACTTATTTGAAGCCACGTGTAGTATGCTATTCACATAGCACGCAGGTAACCACTCTAATCGAACCTTTACATCTATACCTATCAAACGTAACTGTCATTGATAATATGTTAGTGACTCTACTTACTTGAGCAAAAGTTTAAGTCAAATTGAAAGGAAATATTTGTTTAAGCGACAAACTATAGTAATTCGCATGCAATTGGATTTCTGTCTCTAAAATTATCAGAGATTTATATTGTAAAGTGTTATTCATACAAAACAATTATGTTATGCAGGACCTAGCTTGAAGAAGAAGACTAGAATAGATGATCTAGTTGAAGGACTCTACTACTTCAAGAAAACAAGACCTTCACATGTGCTTATAAATAAGTCTAGTAACTATGTTCTAATTTCGTATTGTTAGTTAAGTCATCTACCTAGTAGTCACCTCTATCTTTAACCTATGTTTTCCATTTTTGATGCAAATAATTTGTAGTTTTTTATGCTAAGCTTACTAAGGAAAGCTTGGACCACTGCTTACAAAATATTTTCTTGTATAAAATAATCTTCCCTCTTTCCCAAAACTTCCTTACTTAGATAGATAGGTATGATACTCCTCTCTCTTTCTCTTCTCTAGTTCTCTCTTTTCATATACTCCTTTTCAAAACTAGGGTTTCAAAGAAAACCTAGATTTGCGACTCCTTTCACAATTTAGAACAGATACTATGTATCTTATGTAGTATGATTGAAACTAACCTAATGTGTTTATGTGTGTTTTAGGAGATGTTAGTGATGATGGAAAACAAAAATGAATCTAGGCTTTCGAGATGCTAGAAATCTCTAAGAAATCACTTATGTGAAATCATTAAAAGAAGGATCTGTATCCGTTTCTTATTTCCAACTCCTAATTATACTATTTTTGTTAGATCTGTTAGATTCCTCTTAGATATGTTAGATTCCTCCTAGATTTGTTAATGATCTATTAGAGTTATGTTGTTTATAACCTATTATTGTGAGAATTAACTATTTTCTGTTTTCTACTGTATGTTAGTGTATTTTCTATTATCTACTGTATGTGATTGTTTACACAATGTAATCCTGCAAGTATTTTGGTCTTCTCTTATATCTTCTAGATACTGTATTTGCGTTTGTATATTCGGTCGTAACATTTTCCTTATGATGAATATTATAGAGCTCATCATACACACAGCTCTTTTCTAATTTGCAACAATAAAACTAGTGCCTACTTTAATTTGATTCATTTAGATGTTTGAGGCCCTTATCTTACAAGCACTACTGCTGGTACACATTATTTTTTGTCAATTGTTGACCATTATTCATGACTTATATGGGTTAATTTCACAAAACAAAAAATGAAGTCAATAGTCATTTCTCACATTTTCTTAAAATGGTTGAAATTCAATTTGATAAAAGGATCGAATCTATATAATCAGACAATGCTCCTAAATTTTGTTCTAAATCTTTCAAAGCTACAATTCTTAAACAAGGGATTATTCATCAAACATCTTATCCATACATACTATAGTAAAATGGTGTTGTTGAGAGAAAATATCAACATATTCTTGAACTAGCAAAAGCATTAAAATTCCAATCGTATGTTCTGATTGAATATTAGGGAGAGTGTATGTCAACTAATGTTTACATTATAAATAGACTATCAAGTGCAAATTTACAAAAAAAGTTACCCTTTGAACTTTTATTTGGCAAACAGCCATCATATGAACATATGAGAATCTTTAGGTGTTTGTGTTATGCTTATAAGAATCCTAAACCAAGAGATAAGTTTAAAATAAGATTTGAACCATGTGTTTTTCTTGGTTACTTAATTAGGAAAAGGTTATTGAGTCCTTGAATTATCAACTAATAGACTTCTTGATTTGTACGATGTCTACTTCTATGAAAATACCTTTCCCTTCATTGATGACCAAACAACAAACAAGTTCTTTCCTCGGGAAACACAACCAACCTATGAAGGTAATCTTACTTTAACTATAGAAGATTTGATTGAAAATTGTAGTATAGACTCCTCTCCCCCTAGTACCAATCCTTGTCTTAACGAGAGTCCTAACACTAATCACTCTGATAGTCTAGAGATTGATCATTTTGATAAGTCCACGCTTTCCTATGATGAAACAAAAACTCATTTATTTAATAATGGGTCTTCCATGTCTTCTCCAATACATCAAGAGTCATTAATAACTAGACTATCTCAATTAACTCAACAAACGCTAGATTATTTGAATCTTTATGTGCATAGTTTTATTTTAAAGAAGCAGGGAACTTCAATAGGCAATCCATCTTCTTATTTAGGTACGAGTCTAAATAATACTTAAAAGTTTATGGGTATATTATTGAGATTGATATAGTTGAGCTACAAACTTATAAAGAAGCAATCAACAATCAAAATTGGGTTTGTTGCAATGAATCATAAATTTCAAGCCTTGAACAAGAATCAAACTTAAGAGTTTGCTAAGCTTCCCTATGGTAAGAAAGCTATAGGTTATAAATGGGTTACAAGGTTAAGTATAAGGTAGATGGTATAATAGAAAGGTATAACGCGTCTAGTTGCTAAAGGATTTGCTCAAATAAAAGGTGAGGACTATATCGAAACTTTTGCTCTTGTTGCTAAATTAACTACTGTGAAGTTTCTATTAGTTGTAGCAGCTTTGAAAGACTGGGATTTGCATCAATCAAATATTAACAATGCATTTCTCTATGATGATCTAACAAAGGAAGTACATATGATATCACCAAAAGGTGTTAAGCCTCCATCGCCTAAATTAATGTGTTGACTCAAAAAGTACTTGTTCGACCTTAAGCAGGGTCTACGACAATGGTTTGGAAAGTTATCAAGTGTGTTAGTTCAATATGGTTTTAGGCAAAGCAAGGTGGATCATTCCTTATTTGTTTATCAAGATGGGAAATTTGAGATGCTTTTTTTTTTTTTTTTGGTTTATATTGATGATATAATAGTTACCACTAATTATAATACTCGATGTAACATATTTAAGGAATATTTGCTTAAATGTTTTCATCTCAAGGATTTGGGACCTGTCAAATATTTCTCGGTAATTGAAATCTATAGATTTGATGCAGGCATTTCTATGATACAACACAAGTATACTAGTGATCTATTTTTGGATGCCGGTATGGTATATGCCAATCCCATCCATACATTAATTTCACAGCAACATCATCTTCCTTCAAAAAAAAGGGGAACTTATAGAAAATCTAAGTCAATATTGAAAATAATAAGAAGATTGAATTATTTGACTCTTAGTTGACCTATATTGTTTATTCTTTATATATCTCGATCTAATTAATGTAACATCCAAGAATCCTTCATTAGCAGAGCGTACTTCGTCTTCTTCGCTTAATTAAAGGTACCTTAAGTCATAAGATTTTCTTTTCAGCCTGTAGTTCATTTGTTCTTCAAGCCTACTATGATTTGAATTAGGCTTCATCTCTTACCTTTCATCAATCTATGTCTAACTACATTGTACTTTTAGGTAACTCCACTATTAGTTGAAATTGAAGAAGCAAATAGTTATTGCTTGATCTTCAATAGAAGCAAAATATAGAGCCATTGCAGTTACTACTTTTGAAATAATTTAGCTAAGATCATTGTTTCAAACTTTGCTTTTTCCATTATTAGTTCTTATTCATCTTTGTTGTGACAAAAAATCTGCTATTCATTTTTCTATGAATTTTGTATTTCATGAAAAGGAGAAACACGTTGAGATTGATTTTTACTTTGTTCATGAACATGTTCAACAAGGCTTGGTCTCTCTCCATCATATTCCAACTCACTAGCAATTAGTTGATATTTTACTAAAGGATTAAGTTATGATTAATTTCATTATCTCATCAACAAGATTGATGATTGTCAACTATACATTGATCTTATGCGTACGCTCGGGGGGTGGGGTGTGCGGATGGTGTTAGTAGATTTGATATTATTTAAAGTATGCATAAAATGAAGAACAACATAACAAGATCAACATTATATCATGCTTGATTATAATCTTATGCTCTTACATCATATTAGATTTGATCTTGATCTTATGCTCCTTATTGAATCTTAGATAAGGATAAATCCTTTATAAATAAGAAAATCGAGATCATATCATATTTGATTCTTATCTTATCATCCATATCAAATCTTAGAAATTTGTAGATTTTTCTTTCCTTTGTAATCATATTTCCATGTATTTGTAAATGTAAGTGTTGACTGTAAAGTAATATTGTGAGAAGAAATTAATAAAAATTTTGTATCAATTGTAATTGGAAAACAACTATTTTTATAAGAGTAAATACAAATATTATTTTGAAAAAATCTTTACCGATTTCTTTTGAACTTAGACTTATCTCATAAGACTACGTAAATTGTATTTTAAATATAAATCCTATCTCCTATTGTTTACTGTGGTTAATGACTTATTGTTTTAACATTATATATTGTTAACATGTGATAAACTATTAAATGTTGTGAAAACTAACTACTAAAATAAGTAAATATGGAAGTATATGATTATTTATGCATAAAGTAGTAAAGTGCTGAGTCTACTACAATATGTACATTATATCATATATTTAAGAAGAATATGATATATACTTAATTAACTATTTTTATAAAGGAACTAATACTTATAACACTTTTTTAGGTTTATTTCATAATTATAGTTTGTCATCAAGAGTGTAGTTTTCTCTAAACCATAGATAAATTGGCTTTAAATTATGCTTTAAAACAAGATAGTATAGTTGTGAAATTTAGAGGTTATAGGTTTCTATATTGCTTGTGATTTTGCCATGGATATGTGCATGCCAATATGTGTATATTTTGTATTATAGTAGCCAGGTTTAGTTTATATGATTGGTTTGGAGCTAAATAGAAATAGAACTCTGCTAAAGAGTTTTGAAATATTGATGTGTCACTATAATTAGACTTTGATAATAAATGGAAAATAACTTAATGTATCTTGTGTTACATTCCAAAAACATTAGGTCCCTTACTAGATACCCATCTTTAGGAGAGGCAATAAGATTTTTCTTTTTCTTGACCTCAACAAATTAAGTGGTGAGAGAGAAGGTTAGGGAACTTATCCTGAATCGTCTTTAGGAGGAGTCAGTTGGTACTTCATGCATAAGCCTAGGTTTCATGAGAGATAGTTATATTTGATTGGAAACTTAACTCTTTGAAACTCATATTAGAGCGGGGTAATTTTCTTTAGCATCAAATCGAGTAGAATAGTGATGTATGGATGTAATTGGTTGAAACAATGAACTTGATTAAAAACTTTGTACTTTATTCTTTGTTAAATATAATGCTATCTCTAGTTACTTGCTAAACACATGGAAATTTCCTAAAACCTTATAAAATCTTTTATAGGATAAATTACAAACATGTCAGAAGATGCACCACTACTACCATTGGCATGTTGGAATTGGGACTTAAGTAATGAAAATGAAAGTAAAAGTTTAAATATCTAACTATGATGTAAACTTAAACTTTTGGTAGGCCTTTTCATGAAGACCTATACAAATATAAAGTTGTAAACTTATGTTTTAACATTATAATCTAGTGATGTCATATAATATACACATACCACAACATAGCTTCCCTGCTAAATTATAAGCTTAGAGTGGTTTAACCATTGATGTCTTATATATATTATACTTAGGGGAAATTACAAATAATCTCTCTAAACTTTAACTTAGGTGTGAATTCATCTTCTATACCTTTAAATGATAAAAATCACCCTCTAAAACTTTAAATAAAAGACAATTCATTTTTTAGTTAAAAAAGAGTCATATTATGGTTAAAGTTTAGAGGGTTTTAAAGTGTATTTTGATAATTTCAAGGGGTGTTTCCGCATCAAATCCAAAATTTAGAAAGGTTATTTGCAACTTATGAGAGTTATTTGCCAATTTATTAAAGTTTAATGAAGTGATTTATAACTTTTGAAAGTTCAGGAGTAAATCTGCCCTTAAGTTAAAGTTTATAGGGATTATTTATATTGTTTTCTTATAATAACGATTTTAGTTATTGTTATCAACTTATCATCATAATTTAATATACATGATGAGTTTTTATGAGTGGACAACTGTTGGAGCATGACACTATATATCATGGAATTGAATTTGTAGTATACAGAAAACAAGAGGAGATGGAATGGAGGAAGGGGGGATTAAGTAAGAAAATAAGAACTTAGTGGAATATTGATAGTTGATGGATTTATAATATAAAAACCAATGATAACAAAGATAAAAGATAAAAATTAAAAGACAAATGCAATGGAATTAGATGAAATTATAACTATATAATAATAACATTTTTTGTAGATGTAATATTAAAAGATTTTAGAATCATATATGACTATATATTCAAAATTTTATATCTTTATACTTGGATAACATTAGTTGCCAATTCTTAAGGTATTGTTATCTAATTTTAAAGGGTTAAAAAAAATTACATAATCGTATGTCATCTTATTGGATAGGAACAACATTTTTATTTAAATCTAGTGAATTTTGTTTCGACTTTCTCTTTGTTGCATTAAGGCCTTAATTAGTTAATTTACAAAATTCGAAACTTAAGTAGAGAAAAAAATGAGTTGTTAAAGGTAGAAGCCAATTACCTTTGGAAAATGTAGATTTGTATCTACCTTTTGTTCTTTTTTAATTTTTCATTTTAAGATGATTTGTGCTATTACACAATCAATAGGGGTATATGTGGTTCATTTGATTTGCACTTTTACAACCAAACTAAATTGTATTCGATGTTCATAAGTTTTTCTAAAGGAAAGGGTTGGGTCCATTTGGTTTATTGTTTAAACTATAAATGTAAAATCAATAAAAAAGTTAAAAAAATTAATTATATGAAACTAGAAATTTACAATTGTAATATTCCTATCAAATCATGATTTTCATCATACTAATTTTTTATGAACCTATTTCATAAGAGTCAATTATTTATATCCAGTCCAATGTACTTTAATCCCACTTCTCCTGAGGTTCTATTTCTAAATAAATATAGTAAATTAACATATAAATTAGCTAATAGTATGTTTGGATGTTTTGCTAAGACACAATGTTTGATATATGTTGATTCCATGTGAAAGAAAAGTGAAATGTTTAGCTTGATATGTTACGCCCCAAATAAGAGAATCATAATATCTCCGTCGTGTAAACTAACTGTCAGTCCCGTATAAGATATTAAGAGAGGAGGTGAATTGATATCTTTAAATTTTTGAAAACCTTTTCGTTAAAAATGAAGTTACCCTTCTTGACAACTTATAATGGTAAATAGTGATAATTTAATGATTCAATACACACTCAATAATAAACCAAGTTAAAAGAGTGTAAGAAAGGAGAAATTCAGGCAGAGATTTTATAGAGTTTTGGCCTTCTACCTTCTGCCTTCTGCTTACTTCTCTCTTCTAATTCACTATTAGGGACTCGGTCTACTTCACCAATGCTGTTCCAGTTGATCTACTAAATCAAATCACAAACAAATTGCAAGCATTCATCACAATGATGTTACAATACTCTACGTTGCTTATCTAACCTCTCTACAATCTAGGTTAATATAGATCTATAGAGTACAAATTATCTTTTCTCTATAATACAGTATAGAGATTATAAGTGATAACAAAAATACAAGTCTTAAATAGTTTTGCACTTGAAAGAAATAACACTTGTTATCAAACTTTGATTCATTGCAACTCTCTAAAGAAGCATTTGAAGAACTTTCTGAAGCTTTTCAGAAGGTAAAAACTGATTAAGAAATTTTTGTATAACGATACTATTTCTTTAGAGCTTTTTTTTTTTTTTTTTCATATAAACGTTTTGAATCCCTTTTCCTTTTGTATTGAGTTTTTCTAACAGCTAAAAATCTAAAAATTATCTCCACTTTCATAATTATCCAGCCGTTAGAATACAAAGGATAGTCCTTAGATATTTTCGTGAGAAGATCTCGATCATTTGAAAATTCAAAGCTAATTCTCTTTATCTTGTTTAGATCAAATATTCATCAATCTGTAGTCACCAGATAAGCTTTGATTTGAATTTAAAAAGATCAGCTTTTGTTAGCTATTTCCGAATAAGCTTTGTGTTCAAAATTTGAAATCTCACGAAAATCGAATTAACCTTATCCTTATCTAAGATTATATATATCTTGATTTATCTAAATATATTTTCGCTTAAAAACAATCCCCATAGATCATGATTCTATTTTGAGTGAAATGAGATTAAATGTATTTTCCTAATACACTTAATCTAGTAGAGTTAGGGCTTGATTAATCTGAAACTGATTTAAAAACTAATTTCAATGTTAGCTTTCCAGACTTACTTTTTGAACAACTTTCTGAAGAGTATTAGACTTTTATTTCTTAAGTGCTGTACCAATTTTTCTTATAAAGCTTCTATAATACTTTCTAAAGATTTTCTTTCAATCAATTCAAAGCTTTTGAATGCAACTTAATTTTGTGAAAAAAACTTTCTAAAAAACCTTTTGTAAGCCTACACTCTTTAAGATTCATTAGTTTTCAACCATTTTTGTTATCATTAAAATGCATGAGAGATATCTAACACTAACCTAAGTTGGAAGGTAGCTACTTAGCCGTTAACGTAAGAATAGCTTACACTAGTCATTTACCACTTCCTTGCTTCAAGCTATCCAGTTCTAAGTCTAATAGATATCAAGTCATGATGTAATTTTCCAAAAATAGCTTTGGAAAATAAACTTGTGGCTTAAATAATCGAGAGACCTAAGTTTTGCAAATTATTTAGAGTATAATATCCTAATTTCAATAAAAAGTTCTAAAAGTAAGTTGATTTGAGAAAATAGAGCAATTAGAAAAGATTTTACAAAAGATCATTGATTAAAAGAGCATAGTAATAGTATCCGTAATTGAAAACTAGAGGATCACTAACAGAGACCTTATTAGTTTCTATACACGTTAAAAAAAAAAAATCTAACAAATAATTAAGAACACAGTCCATGAATCTTGAATCTTACTCCCCAACCTCGATCTCTAGTCTTCTGGAACTTGGTATAATATCAGTAATTCTATTGGGAAACCCGCAAAACAACTGTAGAAACATAAGCGATAACTTGTTTAGTAAGTGGAATGGAGATAGTAACTTATATTAGTCATCAAGCAGTTAGGGTTTCCAAGTAAGGTTAATTAGATGCAATGTATGTTCAAACAAATGTCATCATACGACGTTGATTGGTTGTTGTGAGATCAGAGAAATTATGCTTGCTTTAATCCTGGTTTTGAGGATTTTCACGGCATGTACTTCGTGGATCGGTCACCAAGCTAAGGCTTGTGTAATAGAGAAATACGCTCCGCTTAACACTACCTTTGAACTACGATCCCCAACCTTGCCCCAACCTCCTCTCTTGTCACTTAGTTCGACTAAGGGTAGGAAAAGGACCATGTTTGCTATCCTCATAGAAGGATATATGTTTGGCTCGAGAATCCTAATCGTTTCTTCTAATGGGTTGTGATACAAGTCAAGTTAATAATTAGGTCAAGTTTATGTCAGATTGCTTTTGGGGTGATTAAGCAATTTCATATAATCTACGGTAAGTAATATCATAAAACAACTAATACATATGAGTTAACACTCCATAACAACCATAAAATATTTAAACACATTCACCGCATACACACAAGCTAACAACTTACAATCATAAACAAGACATGCACTAAAATCTCCAAGTATTCTTAAGCAATACTTCAAAGTACAATAAAGTACTGATCCCACTTACTTGGAGCTTAGTTGCTCACTAACTCGGTTGTTCATTTATCCCATTTTCAAGAATTCCCTATAAATTTAGTCAATTTGTTATAATAGTAACTACATAAGAGATGGAAAACCATTTACTTGCTCATTCCCTAGAAATTAAGTTGTTTTGTACGAAATTTATAAGTTAAGTTGCTATTAATATAGGGAATTAGAGTTATTTTGTCAATGAAATATACCTCTAATACCCTATGAGCTATCCCTAAAGTCAAAATGTCCTTGAAATATTTATCGGAGAAGCTTCTAAGATATCCTTTGCACCTCATAGTCATTGAAGTTCACCACAAATTTAGCTTTTTGCATCAATCTCTAAGGCATAGTAAATCACTAAGATCTTCAATAAACATCTTCTAAGCTAAATTACTTTTGAAGTTCTAAAATTGGAAAGCATATGAGTTATTCTCTAAGCCATATCGAAGTTAAAAGTTTTAATAGGATTATTCTTTAAATCATCTTTTGAGTCTAATAACCACCTAAGATTTCTTACAAATTACTTTTTGAAAAAACTTCTAAGTGCTCATACTCATGTATTTCACTTCAAATATCCTTTAAGGCACCTTTTGAATCGATCATGTAGTTTATTCAACTTTTATATCTTTTAATAGAATATCCTCTGACCCCAATCAACTTAAAATTCCTTAAGAGTTCATCCTCTGACTCAGCCTCTAAGCCTCTCCTGTTTATACTTCTCTTCGAATTTTGCTTCTAACTAAGTCTCTAAATCAATACCCAATAGAACATTTACCCTCACTTCCTTTGAAATATCCTCTAACTTTGTTATTTATAGAGTTTTAAGAAAATCATCCTCTGACTAATCCTTTGCTTCCTCTATTTTTTCCTTTTACTCATCATTTTGCTTCTGACTAAACTTTTAAATAACATTCTAGTGTGATACTCATTCACAAAATCCTTTGACTTATCATCTACCCTTAACCAGTTTCCTATAATCAATTGATTTGTTCATTTCCACCCTAGACTCCAGTAAAAAAAATCAAGGTAACATTTTAACTAATATTACTCAGCCTCATTACATCAAAATTCCTAGTATATCATCATCATCATCTACTAATTTTTCAATTCTTACATCATCAAATTAATCATATAAGTAACATACACTTTATTTTATTAACTTCTTCCAATAGAACCACCTCTAACAACACCTAATCACCAAAAATACTTTAATAACCAATGGAGCTTAGAATCCAAGTGAGGTCATTAAGAGAAATACATTTGTTTTTCCAAAAAATACCATTTTTAATCATAATTTAGAGCTAAAAATTCATAAAAATTATAGAAAATAATTTTGTTAAAAAATGAAGAATTTTAGTATAAACATAGGAATGTCTATATAAAAATTTCAAGATTAAAACTACATCATTCGACTTATTTATTTCAACATAGAAAAGTGTTCCATTTTGTCGATTTCTTAAGCATATATACTATAGCTATGAAATTTCTACAAAATAATATTTTCCTTACATTCTACATATGAAAATAGTTAGGAATAAATTTTTCTAAAATTTTCTATGCAATTTTTATATTTTTACAAAATTATCTAAAATTGGACCAATTTAGGACCTTATTGGAATAATGAGCTCCAACCACTAATGATAGCTACCCTCTTATTGATAACTCTAATTGTCGGTCACTCCTTGTACTAGAGTGGTTGGTTGACTCTCAACTCCTCTTTACTCATGTGAACCACCAAACTCCCTATATTGCTAATTAATTTTGTAATTTTCTCTAATTTTCTTCTTTAATCACTTAAACTCAACCTAAATTTTTCCAGATCTGTAATTGTATGCATGAACATGTGGGCAATGTTTTTTAATTTTTTAGAATGGTTTAGGTGACTAAATGATTTTATATTTCTCTCTCCTCCAAATCCTAAGCCTAAATACTTAACATACTTTGCATGTAATTTTTTCTACACAATACCTTAGCTGTCATTAGCCTTCTATACGTCCTATAATCCAATTCCTAGTTGCCATGAATTTTTTAATAATTTTTTTTAATTTTCTTAGGTTTTCTAGCCTAAATTGCTTATATTAGGGTATTTTTAACAAATATAGGTATACGCATATACTTAAAATTACATACGATACGTATGTATATCTTATATATGTTATTTTATGTCTATAAATTTTATTATATATACAATTTATCTCTAAAAGTTTACAATTTAACTAGACTTATTTTGTGTGATTATAGAGAGTAATATGTAATATAGTTAAATTATACTATTTTTGCTATATTATTATTTTATTATATTTTTAATATATAGGTCTACGGGGTCTTCTCGTCTAATGTCTTGAGCCTATATGTAAATTTCTAAATTCATCAGGTTAGTTTCACTTATATCCTAAATTTATCCGTTTAATCCCTAATTGCTGAGTATAGGACTCACATAATGAACATAAGAAAAGTAAAGTATCTTGCTTGATGAACATTCTATTGAGAATTGGACAAAAATATTCCTTTCATCCAAGTGATAAGATTTGCTAACTAGTAGGACCAATTATTCCTCTTGTTAAAATACTTTAAAGTACTAGTAGTTTCGACAGTTGAATCTTATGCATATTAGATTGTGGTTGTATTGGCTGCAAGTGAAATGTTAGGTGCATTAAATATATCTTGAGTGTTTACACTTCTCATATTTGAAATTGAATGATTATTCTGTTTTTGGACCTCATATTGTTATTTCACAGACAAGGGGCTAAATGCACATAAATGAAACATAAGGAAGTGTATTTGTAATTTAACCATGAAATTGCTAATTCTTTTCTTCCTTTACATACATTCATGCTTTGAATAATAGGAGAAAAAAACCTGGCTAATATGTGTTATATCAAAATTACATTTTTTTTCTCTTATCTAACATGTATGATATTGTGATAAACAAGGCTTTCAATGGGGGGATAAATGAGTTAAAGCTACTTGCGAACTACTTGAATTTGGCTGGATGTTTACTTAAATTCAATGTGACAATAGTTTAGCTCGAACTCAAGCCACTTAAGTAGTTTGTTAAGTTGAGCTTGAGTTTTATGACATTTGGCTCAACCATGCCGTAAGCCTAACCATCCTCAAGTTAAGGGCAAATATTAGTTCAGTTAGAGTTGAATTTGCACATTAATATTATTTTAAGTAAAGAATACTTTTTTAGAAAAATCAAGTCTAAATGAGTTTGATCAAGTCGACCTTGTGCTTATTGAGGGCTACTTTGACATGAGTTAAAACCTAAAATCTAAATTTGATCATGTTCAAATCAAGTTTTATATGTTAAGTCAAGCTCATCAAAGTATCGTTTCAACTCAATTCATTTATGACATTAGGTTATATCATAGACAACAATTGCAAATTTAGATTAGATCTCTAATCTATCTTAACATCCTTACATCTTGATGTTTAAAAATCATTTTCAAGCTGTAATAAATTCCTTTGGCTAATGTGAGAGGACTCATGACAGCTAAGACTAGGATTTTCTTTAAGAGTGAGAGTGAGAGTGAGAGTAAAGAAGATAGAGAAGGGCATGCATGTTTGCATGACTTAGTGACTAAAAGTGAGAGGAGGGAAGATGATTAGGTTAGACTAGAAAGAACCAAAGACTTATATTAGGTTTGTGATATACTAAGGTTTTGTTTTGGTAAGCTAGAGTCACTAGCTTTTGGCTTTTAATGTTAGATTCTTTTTTTCTTATAAATTATAGACTAGTATGGTATGAGCTCTCAAATTGCACCATGAATCGATAAACTAAATTCAAATTTAATTATTTATCTAATTAAATTGGGGAAAAAACTCAATACAATCTAGTGCCGTTCCATTCATTATCTAATCAGGTTTTTTTTTTCCTCAACCTAACCGTTAGTAATCCTGAGATCCAAGGAAGTTTTATAATAAGTTCCAGTTAATAAATAGGTGCCCTCATATATTTGTTAAAGATTCCAAGAAGAAGCCCCCCTTTTAGTCTAATGATGTGAATGTTGATTTGTCAATTGGTTGAATTAAATTTAATTTCCTCCTCCTAAATAGTTGTAATAACATTGGAAATTGATCTTCTAAAGTTACTTTAACTAAAATTCTTGTAGTTATCCTCTTAAGTTGGTGCCATATGTAGTAAATGGTTGAGATTATAAGTGAAAATATGATATCATGATGATATTATAAGATATTTTAAAAATTTAAACAATTTCAAACCACTAAATTAGTAACTTTATCTAAAATATTTTAGAGGATTTTAAATTCGTGTATTAGATACATATATACTTGGTAAAAAGTAAGGGTGTTAGTGGTTCGGTTTGGTTTAGGGGTCGGTTTAAATTCTCAATGAACCAAACTTCTCCTAACTGTTTGAGGTTTTAAACCGAACCTCTTTAAATGTAGTTTAGTTTGGTTCGGTTAAGTTGAATTACTTTTCGAAAGCATCATCTTCTTCTTCTTTTTTTTATAATAATAATAGTCATTAGAGTTTTCAATCGATATTGATGTCCAAACTGAAGAATATCATGTAAGAATTGAAATTAGATAACATTTTATCTTAATGATAGTGAAGGTGTATGTGCCAACTAGAAATGAGAGACAACTGTGTAGGGAAATGAGTGAATTGAAAGGCTAAGAGTAAAATAAGAAATAACAATAAAAAAAAAAGGTAAATTGAGTTAGATTAAAATATGAACTGGGTTTGAAACTAAAAATTATTGCATTTTTTTAATAAAAAGTAATTCGATTCAGGTTTTAAGTTGTTTGGTTTGGTTTAACTCTCAAATCAAACTGTAAATCAAACCGAAACACAAAAGAACCGCATTTTATGGTTTAATGCAGTTTAATTCGATTTAGATGGGTTTAATGAACAACCTTAGTAACAAGTATGTAAATATACAATAAAATTCTGTCTTTATTTAACCACATAACAAGTGTACCAACACTTTGTTCACATTTTCTCTATAATAATGAACATACAGGTGTTATCTATTGGTTACACTGGAGACCAGACAAACTTTGCTAAGACAATCAACGTGTCATAGTCTGGGGGAAAAAAAAAAAGACAAAAGAAAGAGAAAAACCAAATTAGGAAACCCAAAATGCTAAAAGTGCATCTTCGAGATTCCTTAAAGATGAACTAGAAAGCTTTTTATATTCCCACGCATTATTTTTTCAAAAGATAGTGGTATACCAACGTTGAAAAATGTAAAAGACTTTCCCTTTAGATCAAAGTTGTCCCAAAAACATTCATTAATAAATCTTTTTGGAAATGACTTTCACTAAGTTTCCTGTATACCGTGATTTAAAACGTGAACATCATCTCTTGGTTGTTAATGGCCAACAAAGAACAAAACAATTGCCGCCTAGATAAAGCTGAAAAGCGATTACACCTAGTTATTCGAAAACATGGTAAACATACACTGAATAATATCTGAAATGATATAGACACGATCATATTCATATCAGATTTAGAATCTCCTAAGTCCTACATTATTGATATGTTCCTTTAAGCACATGTCTGATGAGAGCTCAATAAATTACAATAATCATGAATCTTGGGGATATGAGATTTGAGCACGCATGCATGTGAGGGAAACAGTAAATGCATGGAAGGCAAAAGAGGATGATTGAAGAAGGTAGGTCTAGTTTAAATAATTGCCTAGCTAGTTACAATTTGGATAGCTCCTCATCATTTGCTCTTGTGTAGCTAGCTAGGTTTATGTGCTCAACGTCAATATATGTTCCCCTCGGAAACCACTATGTTAAATGCAAGAGTTAATTTACCCTTTGAGCTCAGTCTTGTGATAAACAATCAACTAACTTTTATCTCATATTCAAGACTCCTAAAGTAGTGGTGTAAATGAGTGAAATCTGCTTACAAGTTATATGGTAATTTATTAACCTCAAACTCTATAATATTTAATTTGATTATCTTGTAAGTCTAATTGAGTCATAGTGAAGTTTAAATATTAGTTGAGTTTGAGTCGAGTATAAATATCGATGTTATTTTACTTAATATATATATAATTGAGTTGTGTTTGAACTTAAACTTATCTAGTATCACTTAGAGTTAAGTTCATGCTTAATAATTGTGTTCAAAATTCTAAGCTCCATTCAAGCTCAAGCTTTAAAATTTTGAGTTAAGTTTAAACTTGAGTTAAGCATTATCTTGTCTCCATTCGAAAACATAAAGCCTCAAATAAGTGTTGTTGAAGTTCATTCTCTCGGTATAAATCATAGGTATAAATTAACCAAACCTATATTCACATAACTATATTTGAATATGATATGAATGTAATTGAGCTGAGATCCAACTTGAATTATGTTGAGTATTGTGTAAAGAGAGTTTCAAAATATCGAGATTATGAGTTTATTTGAGTTTGTGTACAAACTAAACTGTAGTTTATGCTAAAGTTTCAAAATATCTCTTTGATTATAATGGCTATGGTTTTTCATAATATATAAAATTAAATAAGTTTAATCAAAATGAACTTAAAACTTATTGAGTGGCACTCTGAGTCATGTTTCAACGTAAAGATCCCAATCTTTGATTGTTGAATTATGTTTGAGCTCAAACTTGATAATATACTGTTTCTATATGATTAGATTTTACTTCCAATGCAAATTACCCTAAATAGTGATTGTGGACTCAGATTTTTAGATTTTTCTTTTACTTTCTATATAGAAAAGGCATGAGATATATAACGCTCTGGAACTTAGGATGCCATAATCCCGTTATGTGTCCTTAACTTCTACTAACACATTAGGTATCTAGAAACTTACAACTTGTCTAAGATCTACAAATAATAACAGGAAATCTACCAATTCACAATTGAAAACCTCAAAATGCTATTAGAATGGGAAATCAACCACTCAACTCCACAGTAAAAAACAATAACACAATTAAAAATATCATCATTCCATAACTTAAAACACGAGAGAGCTTTAAATCATAACTTGAAGTCTCATAGCTCCAATAATAATTAAACTATTAAATCTAGCAACAGGAGTCACAAGCAACTCTAAAACCACACGGGTCTCCTAAATAAGCAATTATAAAGGAAATAAATACAAATCCCTTTAGTTTACCCCTACAACTAAACTACGATGCTTCTGCTCTATTCTCATAATAGTAATAATCTTTCTGCTTATTATAGTAATGGTAATCAAATCTATAATTCTCTGCATAAACCCCATCATTTACTTCGTAACCTATCCCTACAATTGAAAATGACAATCCCCATAGAGTGAGCTAAAGCTTAATACAGGATACCATATACATGTGCATGCAACATAAGTATTAGTTAAACACACATGCACACTAATACTACTATTAAATATGACAAGCAATATATTTAATCTTTCATTTAGGCTCATAACAATCATAGTCTCAACGTCCTGAGACTTAGATTGAGACTGTGATTACTCATGACCCATAACAAGCAATATATGTATATATATATAAGTATTGGTATTGAGTACTTCCTAACACTCAAGTGCCATAAACTAACTTAGATTTATCTAGATCATTTTAATACGGGACTCCACAAGAGATAGTATCACGTAAATATCATTAGGTACCTCATCAGTACCACTAGACTTAACCAGTAAGTAATCGAAGCCAAACATAACTAACAACACAATTGAGTCTAAGTTTCAATTATTTTGGTTTATATACATTAACCTAATATAGACATTCAACAAATATTTATTATGTACCTAGAGTTCCTATCTCAAGTTGATCTAATACCACGCGTTCTCTAATACTTGTCTAAGATGTAAAAGTTAACTTAGAATTTAATAATTTCACAACTCGATACTTCTTTCTTCTTAACTCTATCCTTAACTCCATACTCTAAGCTTCCAAATCGTATTTCATATATCCTTTTAATATTACCCTTAATATATATACACATGACATTGACTTTTACACAACTCCCAACATGTCATCTCATACGCACACACATAGTGCACATTGCCACTTCGATTTTATGCGTGCACACACAAACTGTATGCCGCCATATGACCACAACAATTACTCAGCCAATCACACACTTTACAATGGCCACACATACATGCACAACACACACTACACCAAACACACACACACTCATACACAAGATATGGTACATGCATATTACACATCCTAACACCACTTCGTGACACCAATAGGACGTGATTTACATCACAATTGCATAACCACCACCATACTAACAAAATCAATACCTCCATTCTCGAAACTGAAAGGAACCCAAAAAGTATAAATTGGAAAAGGTAGAATGAGGATAGAAAGAAGACTTACTTGAATACAAAGGAAAGATTGATTCTTGTTGAATTTCTCTTTTAAGAACATGAATCTTGTTTAGGAATTTGGGATTGAGATGAGTTTTGTAAGTTCCCTGGAAAGTATCGTAAGTTTTTGTGTGAGAGAGACTTATGGTAATTGTAAGTTACAGTTGATTGAATTAGTGGAGAGTATAACTTTTTTCCAAACCAAAATATTGCTGGCATTAATGTGTAATCACATGTTATACCGATGTCTAGATCTTTTCCCATAACAGTTTTATTCTTGGTACTTGATATTTGATTACATGTTATACTAATGTTTGAATCTTTTTCTATAGCACTTTTGTCTTTGGTACTTAATATCAATTTACATGCCATATCAAAATATAGATATAAAAAAATTTCTTATTTTTTAAAATTTCCTTAAATTAATTAATTAATTATTTTTATTTTAAACTTGGATTTTACAAGATAATAATGGAATACTAAATCGAACGAAAATGAAGCTCCTCGAGTTATATGCGAAGCTCCTTGGCTGGGTCAATATTTCAAGGTTGATGAAGTATTGCTCTTCCCCCGACAGGACGACTCGATCGGATCGCAGTCTAAATGACAGGATTTGGAAGGTGCAATTTTCTTCCAAAATTATGCATTATTTCATGTGGATTTTGTAGATCAACTACAATTTAACAACAGACGAACTCCCGACATATTCGTATGATTTAGTTGAAGCAACAATGATAATTTAACAAGAAAACCCAATCTTTGGATTTCACTGGCGTGGCTTGCCTCATGTCACATGGTATGAATAAAACTGAGATATACCATGTTAGCATACATGATTGAGAGGGTCTTTGAATATAATAGATCTTGATAGTTAGGATCGAAATTTTTAGAGATAATACATTGTCGTAATTACCGTATAATAAGGTGACATATGTCAATTTTTTAGATGACACCGTTAAGCAACATTATAGTAAATTAACATCCAATGTATCATTTTTTATATTGACTAATTATATACATATCCTTGTATTTAGGGCTGATAATTTAGTATTCGATCCGTTAAATATGCTTAATACATGGATCAAATCCATACTTGAATCCATTTATAGACACATCTAGATTTAGATTTAGTACACAAATCCATTTACAAATCGACCAACCTATTAAAGACCTTGGTTGTTACATTTTTTGTAAGTTTTTAGTCTAAATTTTAATATAACTCTAATAGAGATCTTGTATAACTAACAATTTGATGTCTTACTCTATTTATCGGTTTTGCCTTAAACTTCTAACAATGATATTTCTAAGAGGAAATTTAAGGAATTCAATAGTTTTTACTTATGATAGGAAGTTTAATTGTAAAATCCTAAGATCATGACTTGTAATTGATTTTTATACATAGTGAATTTCATTTACAACCTCCTCTATCATATAATATAAGAATCCTATTTTGAGATGTCTCACATCCCTCACTTATATTAAGAGGTGGTCTTACCTTTTCCTTTTTGTTAATCACATTCCTTTTGACAAGTTTATATTTTAGGATTTTATTGCCTTACATAATAATAAAATTTTTTGTGTTTGAATTTTTTAAACATGTGCTATGCAAATAGACTCGTCTTTGCGTATACAGAAAAATTTATATGATTTATACTTGCCTTTTCGATTGTGATGATCATTTATTGTATAGCTATTAAGCTTTGATACATAAAAATACTAGAAAAAGATGAAGTAAAATGATGAGTCATTCTTATTAATATCTTTAGTACCATATTAGTAACTCTTTTTCAATGCAAATTCTTCGACAATCTCTCGTAAATAGTTGATAAAGGACGTGATTAATTTAAATATTGACACTAACACCCGATTAGGCTATGGCTGAATTTAACATGTTGATTTGATGTAGTAAAAGAATGATTTATTTTTTTATATCTAATTAGATTTATAGTACTTAAATATTTGTGGAAATTGCAAGTAACTCATTTTAAAATTTGATTTTAATACGAATATACCCTTGAACTTTCAAATGTTGCAAATGATCCTTTTAAATTTTAATTCAGTATGGATATACTTCCTAAAATTTCAAATCTTTCAAATCTTGCACGTTACTCCTTGAACTTTGGTAAATTAGTAACATAAATGACATTTATATCAAAGTTTGTAGAAGTATTTTTGCTTCAAGTCAAAGTTTAGAAAAATTATTTATAATATTTAAAAGTTTAGGAAGTATGCTTGCACTAAGATGATGTTTAGGGAATCATTTGTAACATTTAAAAGTTTAGGGAGTACATCTTTACCTAAGTTAAAGTTTATAATAATTATTTATATTTTCCCCTCAGAATTTTGTTTTATGAATTATAATTTGCTATATTTAAAGGATAAAGCAATTAGTTTTTTTTTCCCCTTTTTGACTTCACCTCTCTTTTCGATTATTTTAAGAGACATTATAATTATGACTATATCAATTTTAGATATTTTAATTAATAAAATGGGTTTAATCTGAACATGAAACATATTAATAAATACATCAGTTATTGATTTAAATTTTTAAATATGATTGATTAACAAGTTGTGTTGCGAGTTCAGGCTTTCGAGACAGGAACTTGTTCAAATACAAATATGACATGCATATTAACGCAAATTGCCAATGCTATTTCATTTTTTGTAAAATATAAGGAAAAAAAAAATGTTTTGGGACATTCCAGAAGCTAAATAAATAAATCTTTTATTCAGTTAAAAAGATTTTTCATCTTTTGATGTATTTATATTTTTATAAATTATATAATTAATATTGGATACGAAAATTTTGCTTTTTCTAAACCGGCGGAAGCCTAATTTAATAAGACGGAATGTCAATTATCAAGTGCCAACGGAAAATGGATCCTAGGCTAGCTAGCCAGCTGTATATGTAGAAGCACATTCAGCTCTGGACCATACCATCGGACCACTGGATCGCCTCAGCAGCGAGGATCTAGGGGCGCATATGCTACAAACTACATGAGAAAACATACTTCGACTTTAATGTTGTCAATGGACCGCTCCTTCTTGTTTGGCTTTATATAGGTGGTACGGTAGTTAATATTAACTACTGCTATCTTTTAGCTGTCTTGCATTCATCATTTCATTGTCCTCCTTCCTCGGACCAATCAATGTGTCCATTAACTTAACTTTCTCCCACAATAAATTTTTTTCTTTTTTTTTTTGGTTGAAACCCACCGAGAAAAATGTTCAAATGCGATAATAGGACATAGAGTCAAATATTGTCTTGATGACAAAATTTATTGGTGAAAATAGAGTAATTATTAGAGCTTTGATGGTGCTGTCTGGATAATTTTCTTATTTTTCAACTTGGGTTTTTGTTTAAGTGAATTTACAAATTATCAGGTAAAATAAATATTTATTGTGGCTCTTATTTTATTTTGTTTAATGGCTAATTGCCCGTGGCCAATTATGCACTTGCAAAGTGATTTTTTTTTTTTTCCCTTTTTTCTCTACACCAAACATTAGGCACTATAAGAGTAGAAAAAGGGGAATTGCACAAGAATTGACAAATGACAAGCATGCCAACCCAAGATATTAGGGAACAAGAATGACCACTATTGACCTCTTTGTTTTCTGTGGAAGGATATTAGTTATCAATAATAATAGAGGAGGAGAGTTGAACACCTGTTACATGTAGCAGAAGAGCTCTGAGCACTTCGTTCATTCCCTAAACAAAAGTTAACATATTAAAAGTATTAATAGCAGAAACTAGAGGAGCTTAAGCAGTCTTTTTCTCCTTATACAAACCATAAACATAAATGACTTGTCTTAACAAAGATAAACAAAATGTAGGAGACAAAACAAAATTCTCCTTATTTACTTCTTGTTGCTGCATCCATCTAGCAAGAGAATCAACTACTTGATTAAATTCTCTTTTAACCGTTTCAATCTTCCAATCCATCACTTGCGAGAGCTTTGCCCTGCAAACATTGATAACATTATGCTAAACTAACTTATAATTTGATTGTTGAAGCAACAATGAAACTATAACAGTTGAGTCAGTGCATATCTTGACGTGGGTCAAATTAGATTCATTGCAAAATGTTAATCTCCAATAAATTGCCTACAATTATGTAGATAATATGTCAAGATTACCAATTTTCCTTGCTAAAACATATAACAATTTCCCTTTAAGATCCCTTACTACACCATCAATTGTTGCTTGGCCATTTGAGGCACTACTAAACTCTGGTTTATTTAGCAATTGAAGAATGAGTCTTGCGTGGAACTAATGAAATGCGACTAGAATCCAAAGCTAATTTACTAAAAGTTAGACTTAATAAAATGGAGATGATTTTTTAACTTCAACCAGCATCACTCATGGGCTTTACACTTTACAAAAATTAATTTCGTGGAATGTCTTCTTAAATCTCAATTATTTCTAGCAATCACAAATTTACTAATCCACTCCCTCTTGGACTGAAGTTGACCTAAGTAGATGACGATGACACCTAACACTGAGGAAGGTAAATAAACACATTATCTAACTACTTTATGATCCTTCGAATAAAAATGGCCGTAGAGACAAATAAGTACTATAAATTACAGGTGATTTATAGTAAATGATGCCATCATCGATAAAGAAAAAAAAAAACTGTTGATAACAAAAAAAAAAAAAGAAAAACAAAAAGCTATTGACAGTTTGTTATAAAAGTCAATAACTTTCATATTGTATAATCACTTTTGAGATATTGGATTGTAAAATTTTTTCAAGATAAGAAGACTGTATTGATTCAATAAGTCGTTTTATTGTTTGATACCATGCGTAAATATGGATCAAAATTAATATTTTCAATGAGGTTACGGGTTTTCATAGTTCATTTGAGGCATCCTTAATGTAATTAAGCCAAACTTACGCACTTAGAGTAGAGACAAAATTAAGCTCTCATAAAAGTACAGGGACTAAATTTTGTTCTTTTTCCCCTTTTTATCTTGAGCTTTTTCCTGTAACATTAATTCCTAGAAGTCATCGTAGTTTCTTGGTAGAGATTTGGGAGAAACGATGGAAACTCAAGCTGTAAGGGAGAAGGATTACTGGCATGCTTCTATGCCAATTGAGCTCTTATTATATCATAACAAATCATTACTTACATCATATTGGTTCTACGAATTACCGATAAAACAAAAAAAAAAAAAAAAAAAAATATCATCGTGCACCTTACTACTAATGAGGATATTGGTTCATGTAATCTCTTTACTGCTTTTCAAGATATTAATATTTGTTAAAGGAAAAATTACATATCAAATGGTGAACAATTACGATAATATTCAATTAGAGGATGAGGGTTTTTTAGTAATTCAAGTAGAGAACTAAAGTTATGTAAAATGGTGTAAATACGGGATGCTACTAGAGTGCGATGATGCTGTTAGATATATATATATATATGTTGGTAATAGTATGTTAGGTTGACAAAAAAGCTTTCTAAATAAATAATTGAGTAGTTCTTGAATACTACTTAAAGTGTTGCTTTGCTTTATGTTGAACTAAATAATTGATGGGTTATAATTAATTTAAACAACCTTGATAGATAAAAATAAGTATGAATAATGATACAAATAAGTACAATGAAAACATAAAATACGAAAAGACTGAGAAAATAATCACGAGTGAACATAAGGTTTGGACCACTTCATACTCTCCCCGACCACAAATTGCTTTCTTAAGAGGAATCCACACAAATATCTGGTCCATAATAACCTGCTACAACAATTGTTTAGCTCACAAATATAATGCTTACACAAATCTAAAAACAAGAGTTCACTAGCATTATAATTTCTCTCTCTAGGATATTGCAAATTTACATAAGATAAGTAAGATTAATACAATTATTCTACTCTCAAAATCCTTATTGATATATCTGCTATTTAGGCCATCCAGAAAATAAAATCGTTGGCTTCTTTTTCTTCTTTAATTTACAGATGTCGCTCCCACTTTAAAGGCTATTTTTTAGCCACTTGATTTGTGTCCATCACTACTTGGTTTGGATCTCTTACAAAGTGATATCCATTTTGTAAGATCCAAAACCAAGCCCTTGTTGCAACAAAATTGAGAAGAGAGATTTGAATCTCAATTGAGAGATCTGAATCAAATGATGCCTACAGATAAACTTTTAGCAATTATCTTCAAACAAACAAGAACATTGGTATCAGCTAACTGAAATTATTTAGTTCATCAAAAACATAATTGAACCCCTCAACAATGAATAAACCTAGTTAAATCAAACAGTTGATGAAACATGTAACCAGAAGCGGATAAATAAATTACCACCTTTTAAAATGATAACTTCTAAATCTACTTAATATAATGTGGCTTCTCAAAATACACATTTATATAGACAATCACACGTTGCTAGTATTGCATGTCAAGTTTAACCTAGATCTTGAGATACACATAAAGCTAAATATGAGTTATATGAGTCCAAATCTTAAATCCATCTTTTAGCTAAGTTTAGGTGATGTGGCTGCCTACTTAACTAGCCAGTAAATATATTAATTATGTCACATTATAAGTATATGATCAATTTCGAAAAATAGAGCTCGATTACATTACTACAGAGGCAATCCAAGAGATGCTATTCCTTTTCCCTTTTTTTTTCACATGATGTTTGTATGACTATTTACTAGGCTCTAAGTACCTCTTACCGGGTAAGGAAAACGCTTGGACCGCATGAAAATTACAATGATCGATGACCCTACAGGCTTTCAAAAATAGCATTTTCACTAAAATTGAAAACTTGATAGCTGCAAGTTTAAGAGTTTTTCTAGCATGTCAGTAAATATATTTTATAAAAAAAGTTGACGGGTGTGCTCGGAATATTAACAAATTACATGTTTAATTGACTTCTTAAGAGACTTATTATCCCTTCATTTATTTGCTATATTAGCTATTCAATATATTTGCTATTATTACCCAAACGAGGAATTGCAATTCCCTTGTAAGAAAGCAGTAATTTTTTCCTAGTCCCTTTTTCAGCATATTTTTATATCTATCCATAATTTCTTAAAAAACTCAAAAACTAGCTATTACTTCTATGTTCTATTTCTTTAAAATTGCGATCATGTTCTTATCTTATTCCATTTCAACATGGGAAATAAGTCATTAGAGGTGTAAAAATATTAAAAAGGAAAAACCTTTTGCATTTATGCTATTTAATAATAAAAAAAAAGTAAAAGATTTTGTTAACGAGTGCGAGGATATTATAAGTTTGAACAATAATGAAATCGAGGTTTTCAATTAAAATTTCTAATATTAACTTCCCTTCTTATGCAGCCAGTGCATATCAACGCTTATGGCTCCTTGTTGAATTACTTCACAAACAAGAACAAGAGTAAGTGACAGAAGGAAAAGTTAAAAGTCGCAAAATGCTAGAGTTTGATTGGAATTCAACACGTTTGCATTTCACGCAACAAAATAAATCTCAAAGCAAATTTACCTAAAATGTAAGAACACGATCAAACTTAATTTTAACAAGTCAACTTGATAATTGTTGCTTCTGAATAACTAAAGAAAGATTTTAGTTGAAAACTTTGAGCAAGTCCTATTTTAGAGAGATAAACTCACAGTAAATATTAAATATTATATACATGGTATTTGCAATGTAATAACAAATTTCATATGAAATATGAATTATATAGGTTTAATTTACATATGCGGAGTGTGACCATCCTTATTTAATATCGAGTAATAGCCAATAGGATAATATAAGATTATTTCAAGTGGTACTAAATGTCATGGTCTCTTAATGCGCAATTGCTTAAATTATTATTGTTCTCACTTCATAAATTAGTATTTTCCTTTTATCTAAATATATGAGAACGTTTAATTAGCCAAACAACGATATGCAATAGAGGTCCGGAAATCCCATTCATCTTTATGATCACGTGTGAATATAAATAGGAGGTAGGTTTCCATTCATAACCCCCATTTTTTCTTTTATCTTTTTTTTTTCCTATATATGATGTTTATACGGCTCTTTTTTTTTTTCAAACTACATTTCAATACTACAATACTACAACTAGGAAAATGGAGAATTCGTATTCTATTGATCTCGTTGAAAGATAAGGACAACATCCTTAACGTTTATATGGTTATTTAATATCTATTAGACGTATTTGTTCATTAAAATACATAACTTGCTCGTCAAATAAAACCTTGTGTCAGATCTAATATAGAAGTGGATGGACATGACGATATGGTGATAGGTTGGCCACTCGAAACCCATCATTATTACGATGTCCAAGGTTTTGTGCACATTTATTTCTTAGGTACTTCATATGCATGAGGAGGTCGATTGAGATTGTGGCATAAATGGGGGCAAGCATGCCTTTTCGTACCCCCACATGACATCGATAGGCTTCTCTCAATTGCAGCAAATTACTTCAATGCTTTCCTTGTAACTTAAGCGCACGCACATGAATAATATATACTTGAAATTGGATGGTCATTAATTGTCTTTTTCAGTAAAACTTCTCCCTCAATAAAGTGACAATCGATTGTCTTTAACACACTTCTTTCGAGTGCTATGCCTAACAAAAGTGAAAAACATTTTAATTAAAATTTGTTGTATTCTTTTTTCCTTAAAAAGAAAATATATCGTTTTCCCTTAATTTTGGTTGGTTTGAATTTTAGCACCAACGGTTGCTGTCGACTAGTGCCATCCTCGTGATATGTAACATCACCTTTGATTATAAGCTGCTATGATTTAGTATAGTTGCTTTCAATTATTTTCACAAGTTTCACACCAAGAAAAGTGTTATATGACAATATAAATCTGGAAAGATGTAGATTTTTTTTTTCCCCTATGAAAGAAACACAACTTGAGTAATTTTACCTTTTATTACTGTGAAGCTTAGTATAATGCATCTACTAAAGGTGGCTAGATAGGTATGGTTTGATTTCATTCGACTTTCCTTTAAACCAAACTACATCATAAAAATACGATTAATTGTTTTTTATTATAAATTTGGAAAAAACCGAAAGGTTGGATTAGGAATTTTTTGCAAACCATAAAACTTTAGTTTTGTTTATTTTGATTTATGATGTTTGCATAACATATAATTTCATTTAAAGAGTATTAAATTTATATGATAATAATAAATATTAATATCATATAAGAGATTGATGAAGTCAATGTTCTTACAATTGAGGAATTCGAAATGTCTAGTAACAACTAATTTTATTCATAAATTTAGCATATAATCTATATTATTAAATCAAAAGTATGAGTGTTTTGGTGTCTTTTTCAAGTTCCTTCAAATACCCTTAAGACATATTAGAAAAATTATTAAAGCATATTGTATTAATATTTAGCCTAATAATATCAAAGGCAAAAAGGCAACTTTCTTAAAAATCTCTCTATCTAATTTATACCATAATTAAAGTCTTTTCACTATTGTACTTTCTTTTCAAATCCATTTCTTTTTTATTTTTGTAAAATTGCAAAATCCTCTCCCTTCTTTGAACTCTTTCCCCTCTACATCCGTTACTGATATGAATCAACTCCTTAGACTAGTCATACACAGTCGAGATAAGGGACTACAAGGACTCGCACAAAGAATATTAGCTTAAAGCTCCACTTAAGATGCCTTTCACACTTCTACTAACCTGAATGGTAAGCTCTAGTAAGAACTAACATAGTTCTAGAGCTGTTGCTAAGCAGAAGTACTGAATTGCCAAGCAACCTCAATCCATTGTTGAGCTTATACCATAATCCAGTTAACCTCGAGTTGAATGACGTCAAACCTCGATCCAAGTTGAGTTGACGAGATCCTCAACCTGGAGAGGATTTGAGCATACTTTAGTGACCAAGCCTTAACCTAAATTAGATGAAGTTTGCTCTAATTGCTAACTCTTTCTTTTAACTTCATTTGAGTTGTAAGATATTAAAAGCCAAGCCACCTCAAGGCACACTTCAGTATGATCAGCTGTATTCCAAATTGCCAACTACCATGTGATACGTGTCTTTTGACACAACATTCTAGAAGGATTCTTTAGTTTTTCCATACAAGATATTCTTTGTCCTTTTTACCTTTTTTAATATGTTTTACGAATTCCAATTGTAAATTACCCTTTTGTCTTTTCCATATATGCCTTATAACCTTAATGGAGATACTATATAAACCTCATTTACTTGTATGCGAACAACATATTATTACATTATTGATTATTACAAGTTTCCTTCTCTGAGCAACTTTAGTGTTTTCGTTTATCTCTTAACTCCTATCTATTCCCTTTAATAAGAAGCAGTGGCAAGTGATCCTACAGCTCGGATCGATGATTCACATCCAGTAAATTGTAAGCCAAATAAGATTGATTAGTGTGTCATATTCGATTGATAGCTGCTTGGATTTGCTAATCCTCCCTTTTTTTTTCTTTCATTCCCTTTCATTATGATGCTTCTTCGTGTGTATGAACCTAACGCATTAGCTTTACTGGTATCGGAGTATGATTCCGAAAGGAAGTATGTGAAGTTTTGTTTATGTTTGCTATTGGTGCCTATTGTGTTCCTTCCATAATCGCTACAATGTGTTTAAGTGAAGTAAGTTCGGAGTTGTGAGCTATGAAGTGGAGGTTCATGGATTGGCAAGTGTAGTTTCTTGTGTTGCCTTGTTTTACTGTATTTTGCTCTACAAAAACAAAGAAAGTTCATTTCTGTGGTATTTTTGAGTGTGTGTCAGATATTGAAGTTATTAGCGTGTGTTAGTAAGGTTTTAGGTAGTAAGTAGAAGTGTTTGTTGTATATTGTGTTATCAATTGTCAGAGAACTATCATACTATGTTGAATTCAAGTATTCAAGATGTTATTGGTGATTAGAGTAGTAGTGCTCATGCTGCTCAGGGTTAAAATGGTAATAATACCCTTAAGGTCAGTCGATGATAAACTTAACAGACTCACTAATCTTGTTGAGAGTCTAGTTACTATTATGTAAGCCAATAGGTAGCAACCACATGGTGTACCTCATCATAACTTACCTAAGAATGTTCTTGAGAGATAATATGGCTAAGGTGGTTGGGTAAATCACCCAATTCAACCCCATCAGGTGAGAGGAGTTGTAGATCGAGCTGCTAGACGAAGGTTGGAGTCAAAGGAGATTGTAGTCAAAGGAGATTGTAGAGCATATTGATGATGTAGTTTAGAGAATGATGGAGATGAAGAAGAAGAGGTTGAATATTACTAGGTATAAGAGTGAGGACACCAAGCTCCTCAAGGACTTGACAATGTCAATGTCTAAATCCCACTCTTCAGTGAAAGTTGAGATGTAGATGAATATTTAGAATTGGAAGAGAAGGTATTTGACAGTTATGGGTATATGGATGTAGTTAAGGTTTGATTTGCTGCAGTTGAATTTTTTGGATATGCTATCACATGGTAAAAAAATCTGAATGTAACTAAAGTGAGAGATGGAAGATGAGGTGTAAGGGCTCGAAAAGAGATGAAGAGATTGTTGAGGGGAAGATTTGTACTCGAGACTTATCTATAGGATACCTTTGCCTAGTTGCAAGAGTTTCATCAAGGAAGCTAATCTATTGATGACTATGTAAGAGAATTTCATATGTTAATGATTCGAGTAGACATGGATGAACCAGAGGCTCATACGGTATCAAGGTTCATTTACGGACTCAAATATGAGATACTTAACATTATAGAAGTACAAAGGTTCTATACATTGGAAGAGTTCATTAAAGTAATGTAGAAGGTTGAAAAGCAAAGGACAAATGTTCTAAGTAAACCTGGACCGAGTTTTTCTTAAGCTCAAATTCTGTGCCAACCTGCTCATGCCAAGCCAAGGAGACTCTCTTGAGTTGAGGAGACTTTCCTAATCCAAGGAAAAACATGACTGACCTAATGATAGTCGAGAAGACCAGAAGAGCTAAGCTGAAGATAGGCTGAACCCCAAGACATATGAGAAAGGATAGACCTTTAAATAGAAGATAAGCAAAGTGAAGTACTTCAAGTGCTTGGGTTTTAGATGTATAGCCACTGAGTGTCTAAATAGATGTGTCATGGTGCTCCGAGGAGATGTAATAGATAACATTGACAAAAGTGAGTAAGAAAAAATGAATGCTAGATGAGTTGAAGCTGAGTAAGAAGAGAAGACTTGTGTTTATGCTAACTAAGGAGAAGTGATGATGTTGGTATTGAGATGAATGTTGAGCTCCTTGCAGAGCTCTTAGGAAGACTAAAGGGAAAATTTGTTTAACAACAAGTGTACTATTAACGGATAGTTGTGCACCATCATTGTGGATGAATGGAGCTATACCAACGTTATAGCATAATCCTTTATGCAAAGGTTAAGACTATCGACATTTAAGCACTTTCGACCTTACAAGCTACACTATCTTCATGATAAGGGAGCTCTGCATGTTACTGAACAAGTAACCATGTGTTTTCGTGTTGGAAATATGTATAGGGATGAAGAGCTATGTAATATCGTCCCCATGGGAGCTTCACATCTCTTACTTGAAATACCTTGGTTGTTTAATCGACGTGTTACTCATCACGGATATAAAAACACCTATGTTTTTGTCAAGGATGGAAAGAAGATCATGTTGCAACCTATGATGCCAACCTAGGTAAATGAGACCCATAACCAACTTACTCGAGCAAGTAAGAAGAAAGCTTTAGTAATGAGCCGAAAAGAGCTCCGAGCTACTAAGAAGGCTGATGAGCTTAAGTTTTTATTAATTAGAAGATTGGTAGAGTTGAGACATCTTGATGGGAATCAGACTATCGGACCCTTAACCCGTAGCCGAGCCCTAAGACTAAAGGGGTTAGCACGACGAATCATTCTGTTCCAACCAACCCCTGTCGAGGCCGAGGCCGAGTACTTCCTTATCGACCCTTCATGCCGTGCCATTTGATCTCCCATTTTTCCACAGTATGCTGAGTTGATGATTACTCTCTAGCACCAAGCTAACAAATTACTCGGAATCTTCCTTGTTGAGAAGTTAAAAGAGAGAGTCTAAATTGACTAAGTCATTCCTGTTTGAACAAGCCCATCTGTCTGTACTTTTGTCCGTATCTTTTAATGACCTTGCTAATGTAGCATCTCTACGTGTACAATATCATGTATAGAATTCGTTGCACCAATGATTGTTTTTCTTATATATTCATTTTTACCCTTTTGTATCTTATACGTTACTTCCTTAGGAATTACCCTTTTTGTCTTTTCCTTTTTAGGTAGGTTGCCCTTACTTATGGGTATAAATACCCTTGTACTTATAATTGTGAGAACATTAGATCGTTCTTAATATACACTCTTTGAGTACTTTTTTCCTTATGTAAATACTGTTTGTTTACTTAAGTCATCACTCTTATCATTTTCCTTAAGTAAGGTTAAGTGACAAATAACCTCACTGGACCAATTCGTGCCTTAAATCAAATTGAGCCATAAGTCCTTGAAAGTTCCATTGGTGCGTCATATCCTTTAGAGTTGTTCATGGGTTTTGCTTACTATTTCATTTTTCATTTTTACTCTTTCACACTTTTTCGCATTAATCCTTTTTCGAGCTTTCTGCAAGCTTGGACCCATCAAATGACCAGCCTTATCTGTTCTTAGTCACGGTTCACAACATCTTAGTATGAGAGTGGAGGTTTTGTGCAAATTGTAGTAATTCTTCTTGAAGTTTTGTTATACTCTGTTTTACGTGTATGAAATAAAGCAAGTTAATGTATTCATTTGATTGCTGTGTTGTTAGCTTCTTGCTTTTTAAAGTATTTGTTGAGCTTTGAATCTATGAAGAAAAATGACAGACCTAAGTATGAATGTTGGTACTAGTGATGATAGTGGGGTTATCTACCATGAATGACAATCTTAGGGAACTCCCAAAAGTACTGACGAGAGACTTGATAAGATAGCTAATCTCTTAGTAGATCTGACCGAGGTTGTTTATGTACTGTCTTATTGACCCACTAAGGCCGCACAAAACACTCCACAAGCTGCTCAACCTATTAGAGGTTAGAACCTAGCTTGACTTGGTTGAGGTGGAGGAGTTGGTTGACGAGTAAGGCCAAGGATAAACTTGAGAGAGATTGATGAAGAGGAAGAGGAGTATTTTGAAGAGAAGTGTCTATGAATCCCCAAAGCATCCGACCATGTGAAGCTTCAGATTCCGAGTTTCAATGGATTTAGAAATACTGATGAATATTTGGATTAGGAAGAGAAGGTAGAGCGTATGTTTGATTACTAGCAATATGAAGATTATGAGAAAGTGAGAACTGCTACTATTGAGTTCTCCGGATATATCGCCATGTGGTGGAAGAATTTTTAGGCCATGAGAAAATGAGAAGGGTATCGAAAGATTAACACTTGGCTCGAGATGAAGAGAGTGCTCAGAAATAGATTCGTGCTAGAAATATACCTATAAGATACTTTCACTCGGCTTCAAGAGTTGAGACAAGGAGGCCGAACTGTTACGAGTATGTTCAAGCGTTTCAAATGCTTATGATACGTTGTGAAGTGGAGAAACCATCAGCTCAAACAGTCTCAAGGTTCATTATTGGGTTGAGAGGAGACATTCGAGACATTATGGAGCTCCAATGATTCAGCATAATGGATAAAGCTATTATGATTGTCTAGCGAGTAAAGAGGTAAAGAAGAAGCCGAATACTGGTAAGGATGCCGACTAGCCGACCTGGATAGGCAAGTCATCGAGTTCAGTTAAGTGCAGAGCCGAGCAAAAAGATTGATGTAAGAGCCAAGCAGAAAGGCCAACCAGATGATGTAGTGCCAACTCGAATGTATGAGAAGGGATAAGGATTTGGTAGGAAGACCAGCCAAATCAAGTGCTTCAAGTGCCAGGGGTTCGGATACATGATTGCTTAGTGCCTAAATCGACAAACAATAGTCATCAAGGGAGACATCACGAAGCTAGAAGTGGAGAGTATGGATGAGGAACCCGAAGAGGAGGAGGTTCCCACCGAGAAAGAGCTGATTGAGGAGGACGTGTTTCTTGAGGACTTACATAAGCTACTCATGGTTGTCCAAATCACTATGAACATGGAACTCTCACAAGAAGAGGAGCAGAAAGAGAATTTATTCCATACCACCTATAAGGTAAATAATCAAATGTGCGCCTTCATCGTAGATAGTGAAAGCTGCACCAATATAGCATTAGCCGATCTTGTTTCAAAACTGAACTTGTCGATTGTTGCATATCCGAGGCCATATAAGTTTTACCAGTTGAGTGAGAAAGGAGAATTACATGTCACTCAGCAAATACTGTTGCCAATCACTAAAGGGAATTACTCTGACCAGATTCTTTGCGACGTGTTGCCTGTGTACACTTCCCATGGGTTACTAGGTAGGCCGTGATTGTTTGACAAGAGTTATACATGACGGCTACAGGAATATGTATATGTTCGAGAAGCATGATTGGAAGATTATGCTAAATCCGATGCTACCGAGAGAAGTTACTAAATTATAAACAAAACTTGCTCGCGAATCGAAGAAGACTCTGGTGATGAGTAGAGCCGAGGTATGAAAGGCCATTAATGCTAATGAGCTGACCCTCATGTTGGTCAGGTGACTACTAGAAATGAAGGAGCGAGGTGAGTTACCTTAGGAGGTCAAGGAGTTATTAAGTGAATATACCAACCTGTTCCTAGAACAGTTACCTGAGGGGTTATCCTTAACTCGAGGCATAGAGCACTACATTAACTTAATACCCATTACTACATTACTAAATAAGCCAGCTTATCAGATGAATATTGAGCAGGCTTCTGAGCTCCAACGTCAAGTTAATGAGTTGCTAGAGAGAGGCTATTTAAGAGAAAGGCTTAACCCTTGTGCTGTACCTGTATTTCTAGTGCTGAAGAAGGATGAAACTTGGCAGATGTGTATAAACAGTCGAGTTGTGAACAAAATCACGATTAAATATAGGTATTTGATCCTTCGGTTAGAAGACATGTTGGATGAACTAAGTGGAGCCAAGATTTTCAATAAAATTGATCTTAAATTTAGCTACCATCAACTTCGCATGAGACCAAGCGATGAATGGAAGACTATGTTCAAGATTTGATGTAGACTTTATAAATGGATGGTCATGCCCTTCGGCTTATTGAATTCCTCGAGCACTTTCATGAGATTAATCAATGATATGTTGAGACATCTCATTAGGAAGTATGTCGTGGTGTACTTTAACGATATCTTGGTCTATAGTGCCGACATGCTAAGTCACTATGAACATCTTAGAGCAATCCCGGACATCCTCTATGCCAAGAGACTATTTGACATTCCAAAGAAATGTTGCTTTTTCCAGGAGGAAGTGGTATTCTTGAGTTATGTAGTCAGTAGAGGAGGCTTGCGAGTCAAAAATAAGAAGATTCGAGCAATTGTCGATTGGCCGACTCCTACTACTTGTGCCAATGTGAGAAGTTTTCATGGATTAGCTTCATTTTATAGAAGATTCATTAGGAATTTTAGCACCCTCGTTGTGCCACTTATTGAACTAACGAAGAAAAAAACTGACTTCTGATGGGGAGAAATGAAGGAGAGGAGCTTTACTGAGGTAAAAGAAAGGTTGACCTTCGCTTCGGTGCTAGTGCTACTTAACTTCGACAAAATCTTTGAGCTGGAATGCAATGCATCGAGCATTGGAATAGGCAATGTCCTGATGTAGGAAGGTCGACCAATTGCCTTCCATAGTGAGAAGCTCCGAAGACCACAACTAGACTACTTTGTGTATGACAAGGAACTTTTAACACTGATCTAAGTAATGTAAGTATGGCAACATTATTTGCTGCTAAGAGAATTTGTCATATATATTGACCATAAATCACTGAGATATCTCCGAAGTCAGACCAAGTTGTCGAAGCGGTAGGCGAAATGGGTTGAATTCCTTGAAAGATTCAATTTTGTAATAAAGTACAAGAGCAACATAGTTACCGATGCTCTTTCGAAGAGACATACGCTTTTATCAGAACTGCAGACTAGGCTGTATGGGTTTACAAGTATCAAGGAACAGTACTTTAAGGATCCATACTTTGGAGCCATAATTTCGCGATATGTTAAGAAGGCCAAGTGCCAAGCCGAGCAAGAGAAAGTAATGCCCCTACCTATCCCGATGAGGCCGTGGACTAAATTGAGCATAGACTTTGTTCTCGGACCATCGCGAACCACCCGAGGCAAAGGTTCTGTAATGGTTGTCGTTGATCAGTTCAGTAAGATGGCACACTTCGTGCTCTGCACCAAAACTAACGACGCTTCGACTATTGCTTCTCTTTTCTTGCAAGAGATTATGCGAATGCACGACTTATGGAGAAGTGTAGTCTCCGATAGAGATCTGAAGTTCTTAAGCCATTTCTAGAAAACCTTGTGGCATCGGCTGAAAACCAAATTACTTTTCAGTACCTCATGTCACCCCCAAACTGACGGCCAAACAGAAGTAGTTAATCGTACTTTAGGATCACTACTCTAAACTTTAGTAGGTAAGAACTTGGTTGATTGGGACGTCTACCTTCTAATGGTCGAGTTCGCTTATAACCGAACAGTACATGATACCATTAAGCAAACTCCCTTCAAGGTAATCTATGGATTCAATTTCAAGTTGCCCTTCGACCATGCCCCTGTACCAATACCCAAACAAGAGGACCTTGACACAACAGCTAGAGTACAATCCCTTCAGCACATCTATGATAAGGTTACTTGTTACAACGACCAAGCTGCCAGAAGAATGCGAGGAAAGAATAAGGGTAGGTTAACCAAACAATTTCAACCAAGAGACTTGGTATGGATGTACCTTAATAAAGAAAGGTTCTTGAATAAGAAGAAGAACAAATTATCTATAAGAGTGGAATGACCTTTCAGAATCCTCCAGAAAATCAATGACAATGCCTATAGGCTGGAATTACTTGAGGATTATGGGGTTTTTGACACCTTCAATGTTGCTGACCTCAGTCCATATCACCCTGACAGAGAATTGAATGAACAATATTTAGATTTGATCCTAAATCCAAAACAACCCAGAGAGAATGATGGGAATCAAGCTACCGGACCCTTGACCCACAATCAAACCTGAAGACTAGAGAGGCTGACATGATGAATCCTTCTGTTCTAACCAAGCCCTACCAAGGCCGAGTACTTTCTTACCGAGTTACCCTCCATGCCGTATTGTATGACCGCCCATTTTTCTACAGTATGTTAAGTTGATGATTACTCTCAGCACTGAGTCGACTAATTACTTGACATTTTCCTTGCCAAAAACCCGAGAGAGAGAGTCTGGATTGACTAAGCCATCCTTACTTGGACAAGCTCATCTGTCTATACTTTTGTTCGCATTTTCTAACGACCTCGCTAATGTAGCATTGCCACGTATATAAAATCATGTGTAGAATCTATTGCACCAATGGTTATTTTTTTTTTTTTTTTTGTATATTCATTTTTGCCCTTTTGTATCTTTTACATTACTTCCTTAGGAAATACCCTTTTTGTTTTTTCCTTTTTAGGTAAGTTGTCTTAACTTATAGGTATAAATACCCTTATACTTGTAACTATGAGAACATTGGATCATTCTTAATATACACTCTTTGAGTACTTTTTTCCGTGTGTAAAACTGTTTGTTTACTCTTAACATCACTCTTTTCCTTTCCCTTAAGTAAGGTTAGGTGGCGAGTAACCTCACCGGACCAATTTGTGTGTCATATCGAATTGAGCTGCGAGTCCTCGGAAGTCCCATTAGTACATCATATCCTCAGGAGCTGTTTGTAGGTTTTGCTTACTGTTTCATTTTTTGTTTTTACTCTTTTGCACTTTTCTGCATTGATCCTATTTCTAGCTTTCTGTAAGCTTAGACCTATCCATCAACTGGCCTTATTTGTTCTTAGTCACAGTTCGCAACACATCTTAAAGATATCCTTGATGAGATTCAAAGATTGATTGATGAATTTTCTGACTTGTTCTTGAAAGAGTTACTGAAGGGGTTACCTTGAATCCGAGATGTAAAACATTGTATTGATCTACAGCCAAGTACAGCCTTACTAAACCAACCTACTAACAAAATGAATCCTGAATAAGCCGCCAAGCTGAAAAGGCAAGTGGATGAGTTGATAGAACAAGGATATGTAAGAGAGAGCATAAGTCTTTGTGCTATACTAGCTCTACTTGTCCCAAAGAAGGATGGTTCATGATGCATGTACATTGATAGTCGAGCTATAAATCGTATTAAAATCAAGTATAGATGTCTAATATCAAAGCTCGATGACATATTGGATGAGCTTCATGGCGCCAATATATTATCGAAGATTAATTTGTGAAGTGGCTACTATCAATTTCACATGAGGCCTAATGATGAATGAAAGATTGCCTCCAAGATTAGGCATAGTCTCTATGAGTGGTTGGTTATACCATTCGGACTTACAAATGTGCCTAGCACATTTATGTAGCTAATGAACCACGTAATGCATCCTCTGATCGGAAGATGTGTGCTGGTGTACTTTGACGAAATATTAGTGCATAGTGCTGACCTGAACAACTATGTTCAACATCTTCGAGCTGTTTTTGACATTTTTCGAGCTAAGAAGTTGTATGGGAACCTAAAGAAGAGTATGTTCTGTCAAAGTTAAGTTGTTTTTCTTGAGTATTTAGTATCTAAAGAAGGAATCTAAGTAGATGAGGAAAAGGTTTGAGCTATTTTGGAGTGGCCGACATTGAAGAATATCACTAAAGTATGAAGTTTTTATAATCTTGCTTCTTTCTATAAGTGATTCATTAAAAACTTCAATGCAATTACAGCCCCCTTGATTGGGCTGACAAAGAAGAATGATGGATTTTGATAGAATGATCGAGTTGAGTAGAGCCTTAAAGAAATTAAGGAAAAGCTCACTACTACCACTATCTTATTCCTGCTAAATTTTAACAAGCCATTTGAATTAGAATGCGATGCATCAGGCATTAACATTGCTATAATCTTGATGTAAGAACGTCTACTAATTGCTTATTATAGTTAAAAGCTCAACAGTGTTACATTGAACTATTATGTATATGGGAAAGAGTTATACTCACTTTTTCAAGATCTTACTATGTGGCAACATTATTTATTACCATGAGAGTTTGTAATTTATACGGACCATGAGTCCTTGAAGCATCTTGAGAGTTAGAACAAAATTTCGAAAAGTTAAGTAAAGTGGCTAGAATTTATTGAAGGTTTTTCCTATGTGATCCAATACAAGAAAGGTAGTGCTAACGTGGTTGCAGATATCTTGTCACATTAGTAAACCTTTTGACCATCCTGCAAACGAAATTACTAGGGTTTTCACTTATTATCAAGCAGTATGGTTGTGACCTCTATCTTGGTCCTATTCTTGAGCAGTGTAAAGAAGGAGTTACTATTGGAAGATATTACCTCAAAGATAGTTATCTGTTCAAGGAAAGAAGGCTATATAGACCAAGCTATTTCATATGCGAGCTATTGGTGAGAGAAACTTATAGTGGTGGATTACCTAATCATTTTGGAGAAACCAAAACAATTGACATATTGAAAGAGAACTTTTACTAGCTTAGTTTAGTCAAGGATATCCATAAGGTAGTTGATAGTTGCAAAGTGTGCAAAAAAGGGAAAGAGATAGCCGCAAGGAAAGTATATGCCTTTACCTACACCGACCTCACATTAGGCTAACTATGAGCCTTATACTCGGTAAATAGGTATTGAATGGAAAAATTTAGAATATCGATGAAACTAACCTAATTAACCTAAAAACTTACATATTGGCTCGAGACATTAGTTGAGGAAACTCTATAGACCGGGATATTAAAAAAATAATAAAATAACAACAATATAGTTGTAGATACCCAATTTTTGTCCCCTTGTCTTTTAATTTTAAAGAGTCTTAACTAAAAAATAAAAATAATAAAAATTTTGAAAAATGATAAAAATACAAAAAATGGAAAAAAGAAAAATTATAAAAATTTTTAAGAAAAATAAATTTTTAGAAAATAAAACGTTTTAGGGTCAATAGATTTAGTTTTTGTTTACTTCAAGTAGCTTTATTTTAGAGAATCATATAGCTTAAATACAATTTAATACTACTAAATATCAAGACACGAGCTAACGGCCTAATAGATAAGCTCTTAAACATAGCATTGGATTTGGCTTGGGGTCATGGGTTCAAATCTCACTAGGCACACATGTACCTTTTATTTTTTTTTTTCATTTGCAAAAATCGGTTAAGTGTATAAGATTCAAATCTAATTTTAAATCTTATCAAATCTTTTAAATCTAATAGAATTGTATTAAATCATTATCGGAGATAATGTAAATCTGATATGATAGCATTAAATCCAAAAGAATAGAGATCTATAGAGATTTAAATGTAATTTGATTTTTATTGATATTGATTTGAACCGATATAGAAGATTTGACATAAAGTTATGTAAATATCAATCGCATGACATAAAGGGAGGGAATTAGACCTTGCTTAAAAATAGGAATCAACTCTTTTCGAGACCATCAACTCGAACACTAATCAACATTCCCTTCCTCTAACTCTAGTCGACACTCACACATCTAAAATAAACCCCCATCTTGACGCGACTTCCTTCCTTCAACCTCCAATCAATGAACTAATGCCACCCTCCTTCCTTGACGACCCCAAGACCAAAACCGAATCTACTCCCCGCACATCCCAACGACCTCTACTCGACAACCCAATCGCCATCCTTCATCAAACCCACAACAACTCACGTTGATCACATATGTACAATTAGCACATTCAAGTAAATACACACTAACTAACCACATGCCTGATTCATTGATCAAGACACAACATACGCCTACGCTATCCATGCCGCACTGCACTTCATACATCATCTAATCGTAGTCCAAACTCATGATTGCACTTCATAGCAGGTCACTGTCTACACGCCACTTTACCAATCAGCATTCACACATTGCTTCGCTCACGATCAGTACATACCAATCACGGCTACAGCCCCTATCACGAACCCATACACCGAGCTGCTGTGCATGACCAATCCTTAACGCCCTTCATCATCCACAAATGCCAATTACTCAACCTTAAGCAACAGCTTAACCCGAACACTGAAGCAAGACAGCACCCAACATCCACAACCCCTGTCATGAACACATACATTGACTGAGCAGCACACCACAATCACCACAATACATAGGCTATAAGACCCACAATTAGTTACTCGAATTTTGACTCGTAGAATTTAGAGTGATCGATTAAAAGATCCGATTAAACCTAAATTATAAAATAAAGTTATAAATAGTAGAAAAAATGATCCCATAAGTTTGAATTTAAGAAAATAAGTAATAAAATAAAAGAATATAAAATTTTCAAAATTTAAGTATGTTACTCGTTATTTATTGAAAATACGTAAAATACATTTTGATAATTAATGAATTATTAGAGATAAATTATATGCATAGTAAAACTCATAAAAGAACTTAAATAATATTTAGGAATATTTATTTGTACTATATATGAATTTACATGTAGGTAGAAATCCGCGTAATTGCTTAAAATACAAGAAATGTGCTAAAATAATGCTAAATAATTAAATAAAATTCATAATTAATTAATAAAAAATAAATAAAAATCATAAAAAATGAGAAAAATTCCAAAAATTGGTCGTAGAAATATGGAATTGAAAAAAAAAATCAATTAATTAAAATACAACAAATAGAAATTGAAAAAAAGAAGAGATAAGGTAATTGTTTTGTCTAATTAATGCACAATAATTCCCCAAGATCTCTATAAATACCCCAAATTTTTTAGAAGCTCATTTTGGATGTCTGAAATTTTAGAAAATTAGAGAGAGGCAAAATTAAGAGGAAATTAGGATTTTACAAAAAATTACAAAAAACAAAATATACACAGTTGGGGTTCCCGTTGAGCACCTAAGAGTGGACAGCTACCACCACCACATGGTGGTTGTAGCACCTAAACCGACCGATAAGGCCATGGTGGCTGGAGTTACCCAAACCGGTGAGTTTGATTTCTAACCCGATTTTGTGTAATTTTATGAAAATAATATATATTCTTAAAAAATTATGAATTTTGTTATTATACAATATTTTAGTATAAAGTTTTTAGAAAAAATATTATTTTGATGAAAATATGTCCCGTGATATATAGTCCTTAAGAAATCATGCAAAATCGAATATGTTTCGGTTTAGAAATAAATAACTTTAGAAGTGTAGTTTTGAGCTCAAAATTTTTATGTAGACTACTTAGGTGATATAGAACAGTGCCACGAAGCCCTTTTTCAAAAATGAATTTTGAAAATTTTTAGATAATTTTTAGGCCTTCAAATGATGCATAAAATGGGTTATTTTTGGTTAATTAAGTAATTAAATGGTTAATTACTGATTTAGTAAATCGTTATATGTTTTAAGATGTTCAAATCTAATGAAGTATGATATTTGTATCCTTTAGGGTGTTAGATGTAATTATTGGATAATTATGTAGTAAATAAGTAATAGGAAAAAACAATAAATTTTAAGTTAATTTTGTAAATTAGGGTAATTAGGTGTAAAATTTAATTTGGGATGAATTTAGATATTTTGAAATGTTAATTGATGTTGGAAGATGGTAATTAGAGTGATAGAAATATTAGATGTGTATTATGTACATAATATGTGATAATACATAATATGTAATTATTGGAAATATAATAAATGGAAGATATTAGGATAAAAATTGATATTATATAACTAATAGGAATATATAATGAATCTGATAGAAAACTTAAATTTAGGTAATTATATGAAAAATGTAAAAATTTCTCATATCAAAAGTAAATTTGATACACTAAGAAGGATTTAAGTATACCGGATGAAATAAAATACCGACTAAGGGTAATTATAGTATTTAGTATACCCGAAAATAATGTAATTAATTTCACATTATGGGTTGAAACGTATTTCTAGGGTTCTTGTATAAAACAGTACTTAGAAACTAAACTAGAACCTAATTTAAAAATCGATGTGAAAACCAAACCCAAACCTAGAATAATTGTAAAAGATTTGAGAACCTAGATAATTGAACATATTAAACCCTAAGCTAAAGATAACAATAAGTATTATAGGATAAAAACTAATCTATAATAGTTATATGAAAACTGAGACAACGTTAGTATTATAGGGATGATCAGTAATGGCCTAAGTGAGTCGAACCTTAAGTGAGCAAACGAGGAGTCTAAGTAAGTTAGGATTAATACAATGTTGTATTTTGGAGGCTTGAAATTGTACTTGATTGTGCTTGTTCTGAGCTGATGATATGATTTTTGATTTGTTGCTTAATTTGTATTATATGATTTGTATGAAATGATTGATCATCCTAAACTGGACCTAATCAAATATACGACCTATAATTATAAATCAGACCTGCATAGCAACCCATTGGGGGAAATCTAGGATTCTTCGGCTAAATACCAACCCCTTCGAAAGGGATAGCGTTAGATAGCATAATGGGTCCCTTCTTCATCCTTAGTCGAACTAAGTAACAAGTGAGGAGGTCACGATAAAGGTGAAGTCAATGGTTCGAAAGTAATTGCGGGAGGAGCGGTGTCTCCATTGCATAAGCCTGGGTTTGGTTGTGAGCTATTGCATTAACGGCAACTCCTTAACTCGGATTAGAGCGGGTGTAATTTCTCTAATCTCACAATCGGTCAAATAATGTAGTGCGATGGCATTTGCTTGAACATGCATTGCACCTAATAAGTTGATTGATAACCTTGTTTGTGTTTGTGTTTGTGTTTGTGGTATAGTTTTAAGTCCTCCGTCTTAACTTACTGAGCTGTAGTTGTTTACATCCATATAGCTATTATTACAGGTCCTAGTGATGAAGTGGCCTATAATCACCTTGACGCTAGTAACTACGAGATCTTGGGGAGCGAGGATATAAACAGAAGACCAAATTCATTCTCTAGTTAGAATTATTTTAAAGCTTTTAACATTAGATTACAAATTACTCAATTAAATTGTGAATAGATTGCTAAATCTTGTAAATACACTTAGATTAATTTGATGTGAATATTTATTTTTCTTAAATTCACAAGTAAACAATTTATTTAATTTATGAATTGTTTATTTTAAAGCAGGTTAGTTGTAGACGCCTTATGTAGATTAGGTTTAGGATAACGATTGTAAGGCCAACTTCTATTTTATAATGGTTTGTACGGTGAGGCTGTTACGACTCTATCACTTCGAGACGTGACACAGGCCATCTACGACAATACAGTAACTGTGCATCATCCATTGCAGAAGCCAACAACCTTAGACCTTCACACTGCAGCAACTCACGAGCATGAACCCAGCTTAGTGACCTATCTTCGATAACAACTTCAATCACGCTGCTACATGTCCACACAACAAGACCACTTACGCTTGACTTGCATACACTTACTGTTTGTTTAGATCACACATGTATGATATGCTGCAGTTTGCTATCTATGTCCGTACGTTGGTACACAGTCCACGTACACATAAACGCAGTCACACACACAGGCGACAATGCCTACTACCTCACTAATTGCACAATAGCCAAATCAAGTTCAGTCTTGATTTATTTATTTATTTATTATTATTATTATTATTACTCATGTATTTATTTCTCTTGGTTTGTTTAAGTAGTTATTTTAAAGTATGAAAAGAAAAAAGTATATGTAGCTTAGGAATTTTTTTTTTAGTATTAGTTTTTTAAGGATTTTTCATTTAGAAAAATTATTTTTTATAAACAAAAATTAATAAAAAAAAAAAAACCTTTTTAAAAAATTAGGATGTTTTAGAGAGTTTTTTTTTTATAAAATAAAAACATTTGAGGATTAGGGCCCTTTTAGAATTTTATTTGAACAAATTAAATTGATAGATACTTAAACCTAGTCGATTTTTAAAGTTAAAATAAATCAACACATTAAAGATTTTGGAAAAATCCACAGTCATCTAATCCTGACTATTAGGTACGTAAGTACCTCTGAGGCAATGTTTAAAATCCATAAAAACTTAGGTTTTTATTTTATTTTATTTTTATGTTCTTAAAAATATCATAAAAGGATAATTTGAAAGAATAAACCTAATTTCAGAAAATCTATAGTAATACCCATTAAGATTTAATAAGTAACCCTCAAATTTAGAGCCCTTTGATTTTTATCAAATTGTAATTAAAAATTAGTAGTTAAATCGTAATCAATTTACCCAATTAATTGCAATTTCTCTTTTTTTTTTTTTGGACTTCGATTAGGTGGTAACTCCAAAAGTGTTTATTTTTAAAAAAGAACTGAAATTTCCTAATTTCTTTAATCAATAATTAATATTAAATGAGTTAGGGTTTAGTATTAATTAGAAAGTAGGAAATGAAATTACAAAATAGAAAACAAAAATATAAGGCTCGATAATAGTTAAAATAGTATAATTAAACTACATTACTTATTATTTACATAATCGCATAAAATAAACCTCGTTAATTCGTAAACTTTTAGAGATAAATTATACATGTAATAAAATTAATATGGGATATAAAATAACATATGAAATATATACATATGTGTTGTGTGTAATTTTTAAGTATATACATATACTCGTAATTAATTAAAAGACCTGATTATTTGTATTTTAAGCTAAAATGAGTAAGAAAATCAAAGTAAATTCATAAAAGAATTATAAAAAACATATGGGTAGCTGAGATTTAGTTGTTAGGGAGTATGTAATCACTAGGGATAGGTGTTTATGAAATAGGATAAGTGATCATGCAAGAATTGAACTGGTATTTAAAGGATTATGCTTGAGGAGAGGGAATGAATTTCATTTCTACACTTTAGAGGCTTGAGAAAATCTAGAAATCCTCTCTACTGGATACTATATGCAAGTGAGGATTTAGGAAAATTAAGTGATGGATTTGGGGATTTAAAGAAGTAAATTAGGAAAAAGATACAAAAAATAGGTGCAATTTGAGTAATAGAGGGTACAACAGCATAAGGGGTCACTAGAGTTCAACCACTACCACCAAAAGCCATACCCACCGCCTAATAGTTCTAACAAGGTGGGAGCAGCTATTGGTGGCCGAAGGTTAATTTTCTAGTGAGGTCCCTTTTTTATCCGATTTTAAGTAATTTTTGTAAAAATACAAAAAATGCCCAGAAAATTATGAAAAAAAAAATTATTCTTGCATATTTTCATGTATAGAGTTTAGGAAAAAAATATTATTTTGTATAAATTCGATAGCTATCATATACATTCTTAAGAAATCAGAGAAATCAAACAATTTTCGAAGTTGAAATAAATTGGGTAAACGACGTAATTTCCACTTCAAAATTTTTCTATAAATTATCCTAAGTTAATATTAAGTTGCTATATGAAAGTTTTTCATGATACTATTTTCTATATTTTTATTTGATTTTTAAGCCTTAAATAATGCCTAAAATAGTGTTTTTAGTAAAGAATAATGTATTTCTTTGAAGAATCTTACTTAGATACTGAGCTTGAATCATTATTGAAATATGATTACTGTTTTGGAATGGTCAGATTGATTAGTAAAGTATGAAGTTATGGAAAATTGTGTGTTGGCCTTAAAAAGTGAAGTTAATAACTTGAATATTTTGGTTGAATTTGGAAAAATTAATGAACTATGATGAAGTGTATAAGGAGTTGAGAAGTAATGAAACTAAGGAAGATTTGTTAGGAGTGTTATTTGCTATTTTAACCTAATTTTATAATTGTAACTTGGAAGGAAAGTTAGTAAATTAGCTAAGTATAAGACATTAATTAAAGCTAAAGGATAATTAAGAGAATTCTATAAATGAATTTTTCACTAGAATGATGCTCAGATAATAGGTTAGAAGCAAAATTTTTTAATAAAATGTAAAAATAAGGGAAATAGAAGCTTGGTCAGAGATTGATTTTCTTAAAAACTATAAAGACGATCGAGTCAGAGAGTAGTTTAAAGGATAATTTAATAAGGAATTTAACTTGGAGAAATTTAGAGGCTATCTTAGAGAGTTAAATTGATATCATGAATGACCCTTGTGTACCTTAGATAGTAACTCAGAGGATTTTTCACTAAATAAAACTACTATAAAACCTCTTAGAAAGCTAACTTAGAGGATTTCACAGTTTAGGGTAACTTATAAAAATCAACAAATGATCAAGAAATCATCATTTTTAAGTGCTAATAACTTATAAAATTTATCATAAAATAACTCAAAAACATATAAAACAAACTAATGACTAATGAATCAAGACTTGAAAACTATTCTAGTGTGTATTTTTAGGAGCAATTGAAGAATAAGGAGATAACAGTTCAAAGTAATTACTAGTAGGTACAGGTAAGTTGGGATCAATGCTTTGGTTCGAAGTAATTACTAGTGGGTACAGGTAAGTTGGGATTAATGCTTTGTAACATATTGAAGTATCATATTAGGATACTTGGAGAAATAAGAGTGCTTCTTTGTGGTTATAGCTAGATTATCTGTATGTGTACTTGTGATATTGATTGTTAATTGAGAGTTGAACTCTGAATGTTATTTTTTACTTGAATATATTATGTCTTATGTATATGAACTTGGTTGCTCACCTTATAATCTAAACTAATCTTAAGTTAACTAAGATCTAACCTAACATTCACAATAATCTAATAGGGATAACGATTAGGTTGTCAAACTAAATACCGATACTTTAATGAGGATAGCAGAAATGGTCCTTTTCCTTTCCTTAGTTGAACTAAGTGACAAGAGAGGGGGTCGTGATAAGGTTGGTAACCGTAGTTCAAATGTTATATAGGGAAGAAGGTGTTCTCCATTGCATAAGCCTAGATTTAGTATGATAGTATCAAGTTGAAACTCCTTGAAATTCAAGTTAGAGTGGATGAAATTTCTTTAACTTCACAATGAGTTAGCTAAACATTGTATGATGATCTATCATTTGCTTGTGACATTTGCATTTAATTAATGATTGAACAACCATGTCTGTTAATGTACTCTTATGACTTCGTCCCTTCTTACTAACCTAGTGAGCTCACATCCCAATAAATTGTTTTGCAAGTATGGAGTAGTAATCAAAGATGCCTCGTTATAGTTGTCTACAGGTTAGTTTCAATGGATAGGAAGTAAAGTGTTATAGTCTCAAGAAAGAATCAAAGCTCATGTTGGTTTTGTTTTTCTTTTTTGGAAGGATTATAAGGGCTTCTTAGGAGGCTTTATGGTCTTCGTTGACTCGCTATTATATCTATATATGTATGTAGTCCTCCTTTAGAGATGTTACTACAAAAAACTTAACATAAAGCAGCCAACAAAAGGTAAGGACAATTCTTTTTGCAACAAAATAATATCTTTTTTTTTTTAAATTTTAATTATCGTAAGGGCATGTTCCCTACGTGTGTAGTGTGATAACAGTTTCCTAAGTTTTAGTAAAAAAAGTAACCAATCAAACCAAGATAAACATAAAAAGATATATATATATATATATATTTAAATGATAACCATTTCCAAGTTTTGGTAAAAAGAAATACTTAAAAAAATAAAGATAAACATAAAAAATATGTATATTTGAATGATAACCATTTCCTAAGTTTTATTCATGGAATTAATGAAAGAAATTTGTAAACATTAAATAACAAAACAATTTGTCCTTTTGGGATTATTCTTGTGTAGGATTCACTTATTAGTTAAAATTGAAATGATATGGTATACAAAGTTTTTAATATTGTAGTAGATTGTGTGTGTTCCATATATTATGAATTATTTTTCCTTAAAAAAGGAGAAAATTTAATTTCGTAAAGAATTTATAATTCATCATTCTTCTAATTTAAATGGTTATTATTTGCACACATAAAGTTTTTACAATGGAATATATTCAATTCCTTATTATTGATACATGTAAAGAGAAAACAGAAAAAAAAAAAAAAAACTATAGGTCTAAAGGTGCAATCAACATCATAGTTACTTCGAATGAAATGATGGCCAATAGGTAGAAAGGTGAAATTAATATTTGTTATTAGCTCATACATTGTAAAATGGGATATTTTAATTGTGAAATTGCTTTACATACATCAAAATAAGGGGATGTAACTTATTTTTTATATAAGTAAAATAAGAGAAATTTAAACATAATAATAAACATTTGTACTATAAAATCATAAAGAACTTGACTATGTAACATATTTATATCCATAGTAATAATAACTTTTATTTAGTTATCTTATAAAATACAATTTAAGATTATATATATATAACCTAGATGCACTTATTTTCATATATATATGTATGCATGTATGTATGTATATATGTATGTATTATTTAAGCCCAAGAGGTTTTACGTAATTGCTTTTTAGTCTCTTTAGTAATTTTGAGTAGTTTTTATTTCTAAGTTCACTAAATAGTCCTTAAATAATTACCTATTTGAAATAAAGCATGAACTTGGTAAGGAGTATTAAAGTAAGTGGTCATGCATACTAATTTCATTTCTGAACTTTTTGTTGAATATTTTTTCATGAATGTAAAATTCCTTTTCTCATTTCCATTGGAGAAATCTAATTCTACCTTAATTTGTGGGATCGTGATTAATCTTCTTTTTCTTTTGCTTTATATATTTGCATGTGGTATTTTTATATTTGTAAATTGTATTTTGATAAATTTTATGTTTACACCAAAATACAAATTCTCACTTTGTTTGCATATATATATATATATATGTGTGTGTTTGTTATCTATACGATATCCTTGTATTATCCTAAATTGTTTTACCAATAATTCATATTATTTGTAACTAAGGTAATTTTTATATTCACTGACATCTTAATATTTATCTTTGGAAAATTTATACAGGAAGATGTAAAATCTTTTAGGTCTTTTTACATGCAAGTTCTAAAATTTTCTATTGAGTGTGGTGTTAAAATTTTTTACAAAAAATGCATACGCTACTAATAAATATGAAATTGTAATTATTTTCTTGTAACATGGTTACCATGCAACATACCAAGTAAATAAAGTTATTAAGATAACAATTCTATTACTTAAACTACTATGAAAAATTAAATATATAGTTTTTAAAAGTTTTATGATTTATCTATTGAAACAAGAAGGTTTTATTCAACTTTAAAAAATGCAAAAATTTTAAACTTCTTATGCAAAATGAAAAATTTAAATTTGATCGTGAAAACTAATAAGTTTGAAAGGACTTTTAATTCAGTCTTATTATTGTCATTTATCACATGGATTACACTAGTATTTAAAATGATATGATTTTTGTTAGTAAAAAAGAAATGGATAAGTTAATCTTTTTGTATGGCCTTTATTAATTTTATTCCTTAACATTGAAATCCTTAATATTTTCTCAACTTCTAGACAAATAAAGGCACATATAAGCCCCATTAAAAGTTAAACCGTCCTTTACACATAGTGATTTTTAATTGGTCATAATAATTAATTTAATAAAATAATAATATCAAATGTTTTTAATTGCTTAGTGTATTAAAAATAATATTATATATATAAATTTAAAATGTAGTGCAAATAATAAATTAAATAAAAAAGAATTGTACAAAGCTTAACCACTTTTGCCAACTCTCCTAAGCCAAATTAGAATTTGACATATGTAAATACTATGTAGAATATTTGATAGGGTTAAATTAAAATCATGTAATTTTGAAAATTGGAAAACATAGAGAACTTAAATTAGAGGAAAATGTTAAAAAATCATATATAAAATTAGATACTAAATGAGACTAAATATTAATCTGTTTGCTTTTGTTAATTAATTTTTTTGAAAAAGAAGCTAATTCAAAAGTTTATTGAAAACATCACTCATTAAATATAGGTAATTGAATTAATTAGATATTAGAAGTATGTAAGATAATAGATTAGAGATATGACTGGAGTGAGACAAATCCGACCATATCTCACCAAATTTGATTTGATTTTTTCAATTTTTTTATATCAATCAATCAGATATATCATTTATATCCATCTTATGAAGGGGATTGGCATTAAAAAAAAAAATTGAAAATCTGATAAAATCTTGGATGGAGAGGACCGGATAAACTTAGATCTTAACCAATAGATTCTAGATGGTTTTAAGCTCCTAATTCGACCCTATCTTAATAATCATTTATTAAGAGTCTTAAAGAGTTTGGAAACAAAATCAAATTCGATAAAAAAACCAATATATTGAATTAACCAATAACTTTCTCTCTCTAAGCATTTGCAACTACTTCAATCTTCTATCTACAATTTCACATTTCCCTTAAATCACCAAGCTACCATTATTTTTGGAAGCAAATCGTTGGTGCTACTATGCTCACCACCATTAGAAGGTTATGACCAATAGACTTTAAAGCTTCTACCATCACTTGTGCTAATGTGTTATCCTCTTCATTAGTTGCAGTTGTTTATGTCCATATTTGCTTAATTTGTAGTTTAGTTTCTTTTTTTTTTTTTTTTCAATAAGCAATTTGCATTTAAAATTATGGATTTTTTGTAATACAATTTCACAATTTAAAATTAAAAAAAAATAGATAATGAAGAACCAAATGTATGACTTTTGTTATATTTTCATTTTGTACTTTTAGGTGTTTATAGAATAAATGTTCATCGTTATAATATTATGACANTTTTGTGAGATTCAAATCTAATTTGATTTATATTAAATTGAATTTAAATCATTATAAAAGATTTAAATTTAGTTTTTTTTTTATTAAATTGGGTTTAAATTAATATAAACGATTTAAATTTAATTTGATCTTTATCTAATCAAATCGGGATTAATATAATAAGATATAATTTGATATGATTTAAGATCTTGTTTTAGGCTTTATAAATATGAATCGCGCAGAATAAAGTAGAGGGATTTAGACGCTCTAGGAAAGAAAAAAGCAAAGCCAACTTCATAGTTCATTAGCCTTAGTTTTAAGTTCGCACAACATCCAATCGCGAACCCAACTCCACCGAGCTCATTCCTAATTGATAGCACAGGGCACACTTTAAATACTATCCCCTGAACAACAGTACTATCCCCTAGTCACTAGCAATCTTCAATCCACAGAACAACAGTAGCAATCAACAGCCTCCAACTGATACTAAAATCACACTCCAATTGCAGTATCCACAGCAACACCGAACATGTCTTCCACTGTACCAAATCCATTGAACAAGGCAGTAGCAACACAGTGATCGATACAGTACAAATCTTCTCTCCTTCGTTGCTCGCAGTGTACTCCAACGCACACCCTAACCTGACACAGTAGCAGCACATAGTTGTTTATCTACCAACCGCTTGAATAATCTCCACGCTTCGCACATACATCTCCACCGACAGCCTACTGCACGAAGGGCGAACCCCCACATACATGATCAATTTTAGTCCATCAATTCAAGCCACTTTGCTGATCACTTTGCACATTGTCCCCACATATTTGTAATCTACACTGAACTGGTGAGCATACTCTGAACAAATTCTAGCTACAAGTCGACAACTTCCACCACTGCTGCATTACATTAACACCGACAATAGCTACGCCCTTAGACAATTCTTGACCGCTTTAACGCTACTCCAATTGGCAAGTACATCAGCGACTAGCTCCATCCATGTCTTGCACTCGACGAACAGCGCATCGCACGGTGAAGATGTGACCAGTTTCATCCTCGCTTTGCTAATCCATAGCCGCACGCCATATACTGTCGACAAACCGAGCACCCTTCACGCAATTCTGAAGTCTACTGCACACTCAACACTCTAGCCATTGCAAAAGAATTAAGGTTCGATTTATTTATTTATTTATTATTATTATTTATATATTTTATTATTATTATAATCATATTATATTATTATTATTAAATCCTTAGTCATATAATGTCGTATATATAAGATATATATATATATATATATATTAAGAGATTTTTTAGTATTAGTTTTCTTGTAGATATCAAGTATATTATATTATATGATTTTATTTAGGTAGGTGATTGTTTAATAAGTAGAGGTATATATTTATATATTAACTTAGGTGTTCCTTTTTAGCATTAGTTTTCTTATAGATTAAGTATTTTTTTTAAGTAAATGTCTATTTAAGAGTAATAATATGTATATATATACATATATATATATATTAGTCTAGGAATTTTTTAGTATTTCTCACTTAGAAAATCAATTTTTTTATAAGTAAAAATTAATAAAAAAGTCAATAAGATTTTTAAGATATTTTAGAGAGTTGTTTGATCACTTACGAGTTAAGACCCTATGGATTTTTTAAATAAATTAAATCAATTAACAACGTAAACATGGTCAATTTTCAAAATTAAAATAAACCAACTCATTAAAGTTTTCAAAAAGAACTATGATAGTCTGATCTCGACTAGTGGCTACATCGGGCACTTTCGAGGCGATAATAAAATCTGTAGAAACTTAGGGTTTTTTTTTTCTTTTGGTTTTTATTTTCTTAAAAATATATAAAAAAGGATGATTTAGAATTATAAACCTAATTTCGGTAAATAGATAGTGATACCTATTAAGGTTTAATAGGTTAATCCTTGAGTTTGGAATCCTTTGGTTTGTATTAAATTGAAATCAAAGACCAATAGTTAAATCGTAGTTAAACCACCCATTTTATTACGGTTTCTTTTCTTTTTCTCAACTCTGGTTAGGTAGTGACTCTAAAAAGTTTTAATAAAAGCTAGAATTTCCCAATTTCTTCAGTTGATGATTAATACTGAATGGGTTTAGGTTTAGTATTAATCAAAAAGTAAGAAGTTAAATTAAAATAAGAAAACCAAAGATTCAAACTTGACAACATGAAATTCATAATGTTGAAAAATTGTGTAAAATAATGAAAAATACAAACACCATAATATGATTTGTGAAAATTTTCGTATATATCATAAAACTTTCTAATGTTTCCTTTTTTTTTTTTTTTTACTTTTATGTTGTTGCATTTTTGTGAATATAAATTTCATGTACAACATGAATTTTTGTTAGGCTTTCCATTATTTTACTAGTATGTTGTAATTGGATAACGTTGGTGTAAATATTTATTGTATTTAATGATAAATAAATTGTAAAAAATATAAGATAATTAACCAATGTCAAGAGGATGTAGCACCATACCAATGACAGTTTGACTAGGGAGTATGTTGAAGGGGTTAGGGGTTTTCTTAAAGTGGTAGCTCAATTTGTTCGGGAGTCTGATCGCTGCGTTCGATGTCCTTATCGAGATTGCTTAAACGTAGAGTAGCACCCATTATGGCTTATTGAATGTCATTTGTTTTGTAGAGGTATGGCTTAGGGTTATAACACTTGGATTTATCATGAGGGATACCCATCATTTCCATCTAAGTCGATTGGACTTGAAGTCCTAACCATGGATGAGGATGTAAGCAACGTAAATCAAGTGTTTATGAATGAAGTAGAGAATGAATTGCTAGAAGACATGACTCGTAACGATATGGACAATGAGAGTAATGATTTAGATAGTAAAGAGCTAGAGGACAATGAGACAAATGACTGGAGTGATGTATTTGAGAATGCAAAGCGCAAGGTATAACCTAGATGTTCAAAGTTTTCTCTTTTATTGGCTGTTATTCAAATGATGAACCTAAAGGTTGATAGTTGACAATCAATGAAGAATTTTAATGGTTGGTTATCATTTATAAAAAGCCTATTACCTGAAGGTGAAAACTTACCTGCATCTTACTACGAAGCAAGATACATGTTGAGAAAACTCGGAATTGATGCAAACTTGATTGACGCATGTAAAAACGATTGTATTTTGTTTAGAAACAAGTTTAAGGATTTAAATTATTGTCCGGTGTGCAATGAACCAAGGTGGAAAGAAAGGACTGGTAGATACAATAAGAAAGTTACAGTGAAGGTTTTGAGGCACTTTCCACTAATACCCTTCTTACAACGCCTATTCATGTGTCGAAAGACAACTCCAGAGATAAGGTGGCATAAGGAAGGACATGTTTTCGAGGAAAACATTTTTAGGCACCCATCTGATTCTCAAGAATGGAAGCATTTAGATAACAAATTCCCTAAGTTTAGAAAAGAGCCTTGAAATGTGCGCTTAGCACTTGCAACCGATGGTTTCAATTCATCTGACAATTTGAGCATAATAAATAGTTTATGCCCTATATTTGTATTTCCCTTTAATGTTTCACCTTGGAAATGCATGAAAGAGCCATTTTTGTTTATGTCCTTATTGATTCCTGGACGAAGACCACCTAGTAAAGAAATTGATGTTTTCCTTCAACCATTAATTGAAGAATTGATGATATTATGGACAAAGGATGTTAATACACTCGATGTTGCAGTTCGACACTCTTTTTGTATGTGGGTTGCTTTACTTTAGACAATACATGATTTCCCAACTTATGGTGATGTCTTGAGATGGAGTACTAAAGGGTATAAAATATGTCCTATTTATAACATAGATGTGACAAGTGAATATAGCCAGAGCAAAATCCACTTCATGAGACATAGGCAATTCCTACCTATGAGATAAGCCATGTGCTGCAATGTTGAGGAGTTTAATGGGAAAGTGGAGATGAGACCACCACCTCAAGTATTAACAGTTGATGAAATTTTGATGCAATTATCCAATTATGAAAATGTGGTTCTTGGAAAGTCAATTGATGGTATAAGGAAAAGGCGAAATGATAATGGTACCAATTAGACCAAGAAAAGCATTTTCTGGCAATTGCCATTTTAGAAGGACCTAAAACTAAGGCATAACCTTGATGTGATGCACATAGAGAAGAACATTTGTGATAGCTTAGTAGGCACATTGTTAAACATTAAAGGGAAGTCCAAAGATACAATTAAGGCTAGAAAAACATAACATGAGATAGGGATTCGAGTCGACCTGCATCTTACTACTAGGGGAGATCACTTAATAAAGCCGTCAGCAAAGTATTCGTTGCGATCTAATCATGTGAGGGATGTGAGTTGATTAATAAAGGATGTGAAACTTCCGAATGGGTATGCTTCTAACATATCATCATGTTTAGGTCAATTAGAAGCTACATTGAAGGGCTTAAAGAGCCACAACTGTCATGTGTCACTTCAACGCATTTTACCGGTGGTTCTGCGAAGATTTCTTCCTATAGAAATTTATGATGTGGTTTGTGAAGTATCTCATTTTTTTAGGGAATTGTGTGTAAGGGACCTACGAGTAGATGTATTGAAGTCTATGGAGTGCACCATTGTCCTAACATTATGTGAGATGGAAATGATCTTTCCACTGGCATTTTTTGACATCATGATTCATTTGATAGTTTACCTAGCAAAAGAACCACACATATGCGATCTGGTGCAATATAGGTGGATGTACCTTGTAGAGAGATATTTAAGCATTTTGAAGGGGCATGTCAAGAATAGGGCTCGACCAGAGGGCTCAATAACAGAAGCGTACGTAGTTTGAGAAAGTATTTTAGTTTTCTCTATGCATTTTGAGAATATGGAATCAAAATTGAATAGGCCTACTAGGTATTGGGATGGCAAAGATGTATCTTCAGAATTTTCAATGCAATTATTTACATAGCAAGTACAACCTATGGGTATAGCTAGTTATGCTAATATAGATGCAGAAATGAATAAGATGGATTGGACCATGCTAAATAACTGCGAAGAGGTTCAACCGTATATAAGGTAATCCTTCTCTAATTTTCCTTCTTTCACTTTTCCAACATATATATATGTATATATATATTTGTAAGTTGGTTACAATTGAATGCCTTAACATTCAGTCAATTTCAACTGGAAACACTTTCATTCGATGGTGGAGATGTTAGTCAAATCCTTGCAACACAATTTACTGGGTGGTTTAGAAATAAGGTAAGCATATCATATTTTGAAAATCATAAATGTATTTGAGAAATTTTCATATTTAAAAATCACTTAGCGTCATTCTATGCAGATAATGCAACTCAAAGCTAATAGTGGGATACAAATATCTAACAACTTAGAGGGACTATCATGGGGAATCAATGGTTGTATTCGGGTTTATAGGGGATGCATAATGAATGAGATGAGATTTATCGCTATTTCTAGAGAAGCTGGCTTGAAAACACAAAATAGCAGGGTCTCAGTCATGGGGGAGCACAATGAAAGTCAAGTCTTCTTCTATGGGATACTGACTGATGTTATACAACTTAGGTATACTGGTAATCGTAGAGTATACCTCATTAAGTGCAAGTGCTTCAATATACATCATGATAAACTAGAGCACATAAATGAGGACATGATAAGCATAAGAACAAGCATAACATGGTAAGAATGATTCATACGTGCTTGCTGACATGTGCCAACAAGTATTCTATTTAACTGATCCTAAAAAGCCTCAAGGTGAATGGAAAATTGTTCAAAAGGTAAGTATCGACATTTGAATGATTGAGTGTTGTTCCAAACAAATGAGGCCGCTAACGATGAAATAACAGATCAATGTTGAATTGAGGAGCCGCTACAACAAGATATAAATATACCTTAGTTGATTCCTATTAACCGTATATTTATAGATCTTGGCAGTTTAGCTCGACTTCTTGGACCAGATGAAAATACAAATGTAGTTAATAGCGGTGAAGATAGTATAAATGAAGATGGACAGGAGTTGGAATGATTCAATCATACTTGGTATTGTTTTTCATTTTATACGGTTTAAAACTAAGATTATGTTATGTTTCCTTTAAACTTACCACATTCAAAATGTTGTTGCAGGATGGAAAATATATTAGATTACTTAAATATGATGAATGCAGGGATTGAGGGCCATTAGTAATAGTGGGGCCTTAATGATCATGAGTCTGATGATACTGAGCATGAGCACAATTTGCAAGAGCAAAATGAGCAGGTGATTGTTCTTATAAAACTTAAAAACGTAGTTACATGTTTCTTTTCTTTAACTAGCCAAGGCAAATATATCATTAAAGGATGAGCATGATATTGCACCAAGGGCTGAGTTGAACATCCCTCATGAGAAAAGGCAAACCTAAAGTTCATATAAAGGCAAAAGCTTGGAGGAATTTTATCGCAAGCATAGATGATGGCCCCCACTACAGTTAATAAGTGCTGGTAAAGGCAAGGTCATTATCAGTGAATTTGTAAACAATCTGGTAAGCCAATTTAGATTAATTCTACGTCGGGATATATCGTTGATTACTTTTAATGGGTCCAACTTGGCATAGTATGCATTAACAAAAGAAACTTGAGAGATGAAAATTAGAAAAGTCATAGTATGTAATGCCCTTCGTATTCATTTTTTTTAAATTAATTTTTCTTTATAATTATAATATAAGATAATTTAACATTGACTTCTCTTTTGTAACAGCAATATTTTGATGCATCATGGTTGGGTGATCAAGATTGGTGGCACGCATTGAACAAAAAAGCATCTCAAGCATATTCAGGGGTACAATGCACCTTTCATAGATTTTATCATTAGCATGGTGGATGAGAGGGTGCGCATAATCACTTACCTGATTGTTTACTCAATCGTCCATAAGAGTAGCTCGAATTGTGCAATCTCTTGGAATATGAGGAATATAAGGTAACGTTGTTTTACTTTTTAAATACGTAACTTACATATTTAGCTTCTCATTTACAAGATTTTTCTTAAGAAAATATGTACAATCAATCAACAGAATCGATCAAAGCAAGATTGGACCCATACTTCATGGACTCGTACATTCATATATCAGCTAAACAAATATGTAAGTTTCTTAATTTTTCTTCTATTTGTGAAATTTAAGTCTCTCAAACTAAATGAATTGTTCATTCACTTTGTAAAATTATAAGAATGTGTTCTTATTGAATTAATTGCTTGAACACATAAGCATCAAAGCACCAATGAATGGAACAATGAAGCAACATACAATGCTTATGTAAGTATATTATTCATCTATTAAAATTGTTACATATCTTATTTCTATGATTGTTAAAATAACTTAATTTTTTTAAATGTTGTAGGAGAAGATGCTACAAAAGAAGGCTATTTATGACTGAAAAGTGATAAAGGAAGGAGTAGAAGAGGTGTCAAAGCTAACAATCATGATTGAGGTACTCGGTCACAGAAGTGGATATATATGCGATATGGGTCATAGTGGACCTAAACCAAACTTACAACGTGTTAGACTAGGTTCCGGTAAGCTTCCTCCAGATAATTCAAAAGATCAACTTAAGATGTAGGAAGAACATGCAGCATTGAAAAAGTAAGTGGAGGAGATGCAACAAAGGGAGCAGGAATGAGATCGCCAAATGAGCTAAATCATGTCTTGGTTTGCTACGATGGGATCCACACCCATTCCTTGGGGTATACTTAATGGTTCATAGAGTAATAATCCCCAATCCTTGCTTCACTTTCCAAGTATGTATGGAGGCTGTCCCAATGGACAGGTAGGCTATTCACATATGCTAATGGGCCAGTAGCAACGACAGTCTTTTGGCCAGTTCTCTCACATGCTTCCCTCGACCCAAATATTTTGGGCATCAACTAGTGGATAGTATTCTCAACCCTAGATAAGTTATACTATATTTAGAAATACTATAACCCCATCTTAAGGGGAAGGAGTGCATAAGCCACACTATGAACATCCCAATGGGTCTTCTAACAATATGAATCATTAGCTATGCTATTTTAATGTCTAAAATTTTCAAACTTCCAGTCTGATTTCATATTTAGACCTAATTATAAATGTTTAGATCATTTCAAATATTTAAACTTTACTTTTATCATGGATTAAAGTTTCTAGATCAAATTCAATCTTTTTTCCAACTATGTTTGCCAAACATTTTACAATTTTTTTTTTTATCTATTTGCATCATATGAATAAAACGGCAATATCTTCGAAAATTTGGATATTACTAGAAGCCCTTAAATTTTGAGAGTTGTTTCTTCTTTGCTAGTTATTCATTATCTAAAAGAGCTATTGATGAAAATGTGTTAATTATATCAAACATTTATCAACTTCTTAAATAATATAAAAATCTATAATATGATTTGTATTTCATAATAACACCAATGCTTAGGTAAGAGAATATAACCAATCATTAAGTAATAATAATTTAACATACTAAAAAAACGTTTATCATAAATATATCAATGTTTCAGTATCATAGGTTTCCTATAATATCATAGTTGCTAAATTAACCCCAAAATTTTCAAGGTTATCCTTTATATGTAATCTGACAAAATAATTCATTAGCGAATCTCATTTTAATGTTAGGATTCTACTATAAATAGTAAATTAATGGCTTCAATTTTTTAATTTATGTTTATTGTGTTGTAGTTTCATAATAGTTAATAGGATTAGCTTAATATGTTGTTAGATCAATTGTGGTGGGGAGGAATCATTGTCACCAAGAAATGTTTTCATATAATGGATATTAATTTCTCGTTTGTGATGATTACTACACATGCACCCACATTATGTATGCAATTAAATATAAGTCCATATATATATATATAAAGTGAACCATGAGCTCGTAATGCATGTACTGAAAATAAAAAAAGTCTTTCAAAGGTTCGTTGATTTGTAGAATGAAACTATAAATTTCAACATCATTTTTTACAACATTTTCAAATTCTTTATTCATATAAAAATATTTGTTTATGATAGCTAAAACCTAAAATTTCAAAAAATATATACTTAATTCCAAAAAAATTTATGATTTTTTAAATATTAGTATGACTTTATTACACCTCCGGAACTCAATGCACATGGTATATAACATGACAACCGTGTTGAAAGGAAAAAACTAAAATATTGCTAATCTATATCAAAATTTTGATTTTAAATGTGAATTGATATTAATAAAAATTGAAAAATATTGTTGATAACAAAAAGTTATAAAAATAATAATAATATTGCATATAGTAGACATTTACTAATGTTAATTGGTATCATTGAGAATTGAAACATATTATTCCAATTCGTAATTTTTAAATAGTAATTGATATCAATGACAATTCAAATATGTTATTAATGGTGAATGAATTAGTAATGAGAACTGATTTTAACTTAAATCCAAACATATTATTAATAGCATATGCAATGACATTATAGATCAATAATTCAAATTTCAAATTATTAATATGAATTTATATAATCAAATATTGAAAGATATGATTAATAGAAATTTAGTTATTTATTAATCATAATTGGTATCAATGATAATTCAAACATATTACTAGTGTCAAATATAATTACATCATCAATTAATGATTTAAAATTTTATATTTCACCATGTTTAATTGATTTTCATTGTAGGCAATGAAAAGTATAATATGTGGAGATAGATATTTGATAAGAAGCAATAGTTTGTATTTATATAAATATATCAATCCCTCAATGTTAGTAAATATTTTGATTTGAATTGATATTTATTTTACCCCATTTAATTGATTTTCATGAAAAACAATTAAAAAAAATACTATATATAAAGATAAGCGATTGATACGAAGCAACATTTTGTATTTATGTAAATATTTCAATTAGTCAATATTAATAGTTAATTGGGTTTATCATTTTCATAATTGGGCTCACATGCTCGTAATCTCCATAATCACATATTTAAAGCTCTTTCCTTTTTCATATTCCATCATTTTATTATCTTATAATATATTATTAAAGCCAAAAGATTTCAATAACTCCCAATAGCTTCTTTTTGGTATCTTTGTAAGTTTAGTAAATATTAATATGTCTTATAAATACTCAACCCATTACTATTTGAGTAACTTACCTAGATAAGTAACAAATTTTGTAAAGCTTGAGTACAATAAATAATTGTAACATTTATCTCTAATTCTCTTTCATTTTCTTCTCCCTCCAATATTATTTATCTTCTTTGTCCAATATTTATACATCTCAATAGAGATAATGGATTATGGATTTTATGCTTTTATTTTTCATTTATATCTTAATAAAATGCTAAAATGACTAAAAAGATAACTGGAAAAAAGTTTGTTATATTTACCTTTTCCCTAAAATGCATTATATGTATTATATGATTATAATTATATTTCAATATGTTTTATCAATATTAAATTTTCATTTCGTAGATACGCAATACTATAATAATATAATCATATATTTACTTTTTTTGAGATTCAATGCGATAATAACATAATTGTTTATTTAACTTTCCCTAAATGGATGACTAAAATTATACATCCATTTGTTTTATGAATATTACTTTTTCATCTATTGGATATGCAATGAGATAATAACACAATTGTATATCTTATTATCGTCAAATTTATCTTAATTATTTATTTTTTATCCATTTTATCTATATAACTATAATCATAAAGCATAATAGCTCTATATAGAAGGCTATTACCCTCCCTTGATCATTGCATTATAGTGCAATATAATATTAGTCATTAAATATAATAATAGAAGTGTTTAATATATAAATAACCATTTAGCAGTATAACTAAGGAAACAAAGATTGAATAAGCCATATTTTTGGGGGCGCTTTTACATAAATTATTATTTCTTATTTTAAAGTTCTACATGTAATAATTGATATTTAGTTTAATGAAACCAAACAAAAAATTATTTATAAGTTTTTTTGTTCCTAATAATGTAATTTTTTCCCAAATAATAACATATCATATCATGTTCATATTTTGAATTTTCAAATTTATTGATTTTGACTATATTTAATTTGATTGTTCAAAAAATTATAATAATTATTTAAAATTTTATTTGCGCATTGCATGTGCTCCTTATTTTTATAAAATTACAAGGTTCCAATCAAATTGTATACACTTTATAAATGGCTAATACAAATCACATATTTCTCTTTCTCTATCTATTATACAAATATAATATATTGGACTTTTCAAGATTAATAAAGTATTACTGTTAATTATTTCTATAAAGTTGATGTAATTACTAATATTTTTATGGGGAAGAAAAGGATTTCTATTTCAAGCTTTGGAAATAAATAATTTTATATATGTCATTTAGATGACTATTTGCAAAAGAAATAAATAAGTAAAAAAAAAAAAAGAATTAACACTTATTGAAGTCCCTTTCTTATTTTCACATACTATATGCATAAATAATTCTAAATATAAAATAATTGGTATTTCTGAACATTAATTTAAAATGGATTTAAGATGCCAATTGGTCATACTTAATAACAATTCAATATGACATCAAAACTATTTTACTATTTAGGCCAAAATTAAGATTTGAATAAGATTTAAGGAAATCTATTAATGATATCCTACATGATATATAGATAGCAAATTTACAATATAAAAAGATTAACATTTGTGAACATTAATTTAAATTATAGATTGGTTGATTATTTGTAGTTAATAACAATTTGATAGTAAATTAGAATCACTTCAATATTTGGATACAAATTAAGGATTGAATAACGATTAAGAAAATTTATTATTAATACCATAAATTATTTAATTAATGAAAAAAATTCAAAACAAGCATGGAAATTGAAATAAAAAGGCTTTTTGAAGTTCCCATTTTTACTTTTAAAAACAATACTTATATCTTCTAACCATTCCATAAAAATATTGATGGTTTTCTTACAAATCAATGTCTTTGACTTTAATAATATAGAATGTATATATAGATATATATATGCAATTAAAAGAAAATATTCTAGTAAATGCGCAACATTTAGTGAATAAAAAAAATCTAGTAGGCAATGTATTCACAATGCAAATGCCAAACTTAAAATGATACAAGCTTACCGTAATTAAAAATGTAATACATTCCTCTACATACAAAATATTATTTGTTGTGAAAGGAAAAACAAATTTATATGTAAAAGTTATTAGCAAAAGGGAAAAAAATTCTAAAAAGATGATAAGATAAGTATATGAAAACACAATTAGCTTTGAAATAAGTTAGCATTATTTACTAATTTTATGATATATAGAAATTTCTTAAATATTTTAAAATCCTAAAACTTCTATACCCATTAAAAAAGAAATTTAAATGCAATATTTTAATTTTTTCAAATGATGTTGCAGTTTTTCATTGGCTTCTGAGTATAGAAAAAGTAGTTGTATGTAATGTGATCCTTGAAAACATTAGCATGAACAAGTTAGTATTAGAGAGAAACACTAATATGTAAAGATTATTTACCACATAATTAATGGAAAAAATATATAAAATTACCTTAAAAAAACTTGCTATTCTCATTTTTAATGATAAATTGCACTCTTGATTAATAGCAATTAATAAATATTAGTGTCACCCACTCCCCCTATTCCATGACACATTCATTACATCCTTTCTCCTTCTCTCTTTGTATTATTCTCCCATATCTCTTTCTCTCTATCTCATACCCCTTCCTTCCTTTCCCTCTCTTATTTATTATTATTTTCAACACACAAAACAATTAAAGAAAAAGAAAACCCTCTCCATAATCTTATGTACGTTCTTACCTCTTGGTCTCTATCTCTTCCATACCCCTCTATCTCTTCCATACCCCTCTCTATTTCTCTTACTCTCTTGGTCTCTCTCTTCTCCTTTCCCTCTCTCATTCGATCCCCAATAATTAATTTTATTTCTTCACAGCCAAGTCTAAAGACTATTGTAACCACCTCAAAGGTTGCCTTTAAAGTTGCCAAATGTATGACTCGAATCAATTCTTGTTGGCTCTAATGAGTTTGAGTTTATGTTAATGCGATCTAACTATAGGTTTGATGGCACCTTCATTTTGTAAGAGTATGTGAATAGTTAGTTGCTTTAAATTGATTTTTTATTTTGCTCTCTGATTTCTAATTTGTCTTTTTTAATGAGCCATCTACTTGTTCTATTGACTTAATTTGTCCCCCTTTATATATATATATATATATTCTAGTGATTTACTTTGCTCCTAGGAGAGGGAACATGACTTGAGACCTGGCTATCCTTCTTTGGATCTTGATAATGAGTAAAGGTAATTTTTTTTTTTTATTTTCCTCCCAAAGATTTCATATTAAATGCAAATTTGTTTTTTTTTTAATGTTTTATTATCTCTTTAGAGCATAGAGATTGGAAAGGCAGCTATAAACTCGACTATTATTCTCTTAGATCTTGACAACGAGTAAAGGTAACTTTTCTCTAATTTTTCCAAATTATCCATTTTTAGTGTTTTTTTTTTTTTATAATCTCTTCAATAGGGAAAGAAGTGGACTAACATACTTGTGTACAAAGAAGATGGCCAGAGCACAAACTTCTTTTTTTTTATATATAATTTTTTTTATTCTCATACTATGGATGTATTTTTATTTCATTTTTTTAATATCATGCTTTAAATGTAATATTTTTCAATGCATTTTTGTTTTAATGTAATATTTTTTAATGTTATTCAAAATTAATGATCCGTGTTTGGCAAAAAAAAAAAAAATAATAACGAGTAGTATGGTTTGCTTATGTTAATCTAAAATTATGAATTCATAATGCCTACAAAAAATCTACAAAAACTCCTAAAAATCCATGAAACATGAAACTTCTATTAATGAATTTTTTTTTTTTTTTTAAATTTTTTCCTAAGGCTTTTGTAAGGATGAGATCACTACATAATCTTTGAATTTCGATTTTGCAGTAAAATTCAAATTTCATTAACACAATGGAAGGAAATCTAAATTTTTTATCATTTAATTTCCCTCTTTTAAAAAAAAAAAAATTATTAGAGTGCTTTGTCAAGGATCATGTCCCTTCATAATTGTCACTTTTTGCAAGGATTACGTCCTTGCAATATATATATATATATATATATATAAGTATCCTATTGTAGAGACCCTTATTATAGCGAATTCATCTCTGCATCTTATCTTTTGCAAGGATTATGTCCCTGCATTGACTTTAGATTATGATCTTTAGGCAACAATCCGTTACAAGGAACTTTGCAAGGATTTTTTAACTTTTTGTAAGGAATTTCAATCTTTACAATAAGTTAAATCTTTTGTACTGTTTACAGTTTTTTTTGAAAACTCTAGAATTTTTTATGTTTATAAAGCTATTTTAAAGAACTAAACTATTTGTAGATATGAGAAAATGTATTGTGTAAAACATTACTTTACAAGTCATATATATTACAGGTGCCCAACTGATACCTATGAAAGGTAACTTCTGGTTTAGGTTGGTTTATACAGTGAGGCTATTACAAGTCCTTAAGTTTGGGGCATGACACTGACCTCGGCATGGACTTTGTCCTACAATTGCCTTGAACATTTAGAAGAAAGGATTAGATACTTGTTACAGTGGACTGCTTTAGCAAAATGATACACATCATCCCGTGCCATCGAACTAATAATACTTTATATATTGTTGATTTATTTTTGCAGCAAGTTGTTTGACTACATGGAGTACTAAAGACCATTATCTTAGATCAGTATGCAAAATTCTTGAGCTATTTTTGGAAAACTCTTTAGAGAAGACTTGAGACTAAACTTATGTTAAGCTTTAGTAACCACCCTCAAACTGATAGCCAGACTGAAGCGGTAAACATGACGCTAGGTAATTTACTCTAAGCTATTGTGGGAAAGAATTTAAAAGATTAGGATTTGTGTCTACTAATTGTAGAGTTGGCATATAACCTAATTGTCTACATTACTATTAAGATGACTCCTTTCAAGGTCATTTATAGCCTCAATCCCACTATTCCCTTAGATTTGATCGGTGCTCCTGTAGTTGCTAAAGATAGTCAATCCGGAGTAGCTCAAACCCAAGAAATACAAGAACCGTATCAACTCATGGCAAGGAAGATCACCAAAATTCAATTAAAGACATCAAAAGATCAATAACCGTAGCCGTCGAACTGTTTCTTTCAAACTAAGTAACTTAGTATGGATTCACCTCAATTGAGAATGAGTTCCCCACCTGAGACAAAGTAAGCTATCTCCACGAGTTGATAGTCCATTCAAAGTCTTGAAGAAGATTAACCGCAATGCTTACCAAATTGAATTACTTGAGAACTATGGTGTTTCCTCCACCTTCAATGTGTCCAACTTGATTCCTTACTAACTAAAAGAAGACCCAGTAGATGCTATGATAGAGCAAGAGCCAGATACCTCTTCGAATTTGAGGACAAATCTTTCTGACCCTAAGTAAATGATAGGAACCAACTCTTCAAACTAATCATACACAGTTGAGTTAGGGGACTACAAGGATGCGTACAAAGAATATTAGCTCGAAACCTTATTTAAGACGAGGATTTCTATCCCAACTTCCAACTTTCACATTTCTGTCGACCTAAATACCAAGCTCTAATAAGGGCTAACACAATTCCCGAGTTGCTACTTAGTAGAAGTATCAACCTACCAAACAAGCCTAATCTATTGTTAAGCTCATACCATGATATAGTTAACCCTCGAATCGAATAGCTGCAGACCTTTATCTAAGCTGAGTTGATGAGATGCCTAACCTAGAGACAATCTGAATTTCCTTTTGTAACCAAGCCATGACCTGAACTAGATCAAGTCTACTATAATTGATGACTCTTTCTATTGACTTCATCCAAGTTGTAAGATATTAAAGTCAAGCCACCTTAAGTCACACTTTAGTATGACCAACTGCATTCCAAACTACTAGCTATCATGTGACACGTGTTTTCTGACACAATATTTTAGAAGGATTCTTTGCATTTTTCGAATGGGGTATTCTTTATCATTTTTACCCTTTTTAGTATGTTTTATGAATTCCAATTGTAAATTACCCTTTTATCTTTTCCATATATGCCATGTAACTCTAATATGCCTAATATATAAACCCCATTTACTTATACACGGACAACACATTATTGCATTATTAACTATTACAAGTTTCCTTCCCTGAATAACCTTAGTATTCTTGTTTATCTCTTAACTCTTATCTATTCCTTTTAGCAAAGAGTAGTGATGAGTGACCATATAGTTTGAACCGGTGAGTCACATTCGGTGAATTATAGGCTAAGTAAGATCGATTAGTGTGTTATATTCGATTGTTAGCTACCCGGTTTATTAATCCCCCTTTTGTTTTTCTTTCATTCCCTTTTGTTGTGGTGCTTCTCCGTGTGTTTAACCTCGGAGATGCATCAACTACTATTCATCATTTTTCTTTTGACTATACAGATTGATCTACTTCAATGGAAAAGAGAAAGTGGGAGGGCAAAGATGGTTTCAACAAAATAAAGGTATCGAAATTCCTCCATATTCAATGATTTATATACAATCTCCATAAAAAAAAAAAAAAAAAAAAACCAATTTGAAGATATTATTCATTATACAAAAAACTATCTTTCCTTTCATTTATTCTTTTAACGTTTAAGTCATTTTCTTTTCTATATCTACCAAATTCAGCAACATATGAGTAATCTTTACTAGAAAAACAAATTCAAAGTATTACTCACTTTATATGATACAATGTTTGTTCCATTTCTTTAGTTGACATTTAAGCCTTTTTCTTTTCTATATCTATATATATTGTAGTTTCATCCTTTTATTTTTATTTTAGGTTACCAGCGCAAATAAGGAAGAATAAAGTCGTCACACAATAATACTCATGCCTTTTTAATATTATTATTGTTAGTTTTGTTTTCATTATTTTGATTTAATGAATTGAAAATAATATATATGAATTAAATTTTTCAATAATCAATTTTTTTCTTCTATATACTTTTAGGATTATAGTGTTGTAGATGTACATTCAAGCCTTTTTATTTTCTATATCTATATTTTAGTCTCATCCTTTTACTTTTGTTATTTCAAAGTTACCAACACAACTAAGGAAGAACAAGGTTAATACGCAATAATGTTTATGTCTTTTTAATATTATTGTTAATTTTTTCCCCTTATTTTGATTTAATGAATTGGAAAATTTAATGCATAGATTGAATTTTTCAATAGTTAGTCTTTTCTTTTATATATTTGTAATTTATTTTAGCTTTTACATTTGAGTCATGCCTTTTAGATTTTAAATCAACTAATTTTGCAATTCCTATGAGAAGATATTGTGATACGAAAGTAATAACAATTCAATAGGCTAATTTTGGGTATACTGTTCATTTTCTCATTTGTATATTAATCTTTTCAATTTGCCATCATCAATTCTAATAATATAAGTAGATTGAACTGGATTCTTCTTCTTTGCCATGGCTTGATTTCTTTATTTGAAACTTGGTATACCTTTTTATAGAGTTACCTCAATACGTAGAAATAAACACAATATATGTGTATGATATAACTCCATAGATGATCATTATGTAGAAATTAAAATGTAAAAATAATCACAAATTGATCGTTATTACAAAAGAAAAGCAAAACAATAAATTAGTTGTAAAAATGTAAGCAAAGGTTAAGATAATATACAATAAAACATGAATATAGAAATATAAAAAAAAATTATAGAATTATTACAAAAGAAAGCTCTAAAATTGTAAATATATATATCAATTTATAAAGTGTGATAAAAGGAACTTCCAAAATTATGGAATGATTACAAAGGAAGTTGTAAAATTATGAAAAAGCCGTCATTTTGGATGACAAAATGGAAGAAAACATCATTATTGGTTAAATTACAACAAAATCTTTGACTACTTTATGCATGAAGAGTTTGCTTGAATATCTTAAAAAAATAAGTGGAAATTTGAAGGAGAAAAGTTAATCACTATGGTCATCCTCATTAGTTGTCTGCAAATTTTGTTTCGAGGATGCAATAGGAAAAAAAGGTTAGAATTGGTGAATTAAGGGGTCATAAATATGACTATATATGCATTTCACTCATTTCAAACATGCTTGAAGTCAATAAGTCACTATGATTGGCACCATATATATATGGTTATTATAAAAAAAAAAAAAAGAATGAAATTTTTAATACATTTTTAATTTTATTTATTTTATTACAATTTAGAATGCATTAAGAAAAAACTTAAACAATTTAACTTCGTGTAAATGAATGAATTATAATGTTTCATTAATCAACTATTATCATGGTTTATACATGGTGAAATAACTTAGTATTTAAATATATTTAAATGGCAAGGGGCTTTATGAAAGGGCTAAAATATATAAGAAAATTGTTTAAGTAATTCAAAGTATTAGAAATAAAACGTCTACTACCATGGTTTAACAATGAGAAAATTACTCTAATATACCCTTAAGAAAATCCAAATAATTAGTATTAACAGCAATAAGCATTTAGAAATAATCAACATATTACTATAGTAGAAACATGGTAAAATAAATTACATTTAATCAAATGTAAATAGAGGATAGTTTATTAAAATTATTTATCAATTCAAGATCTTGGGACTTGTGCATTTAATTAACTGCCATTAAGACACAAAAAATCTTTATTTTCATAAATTATTTTTTTAATTTAATTTTTATCACTTTTTCTTTCACTCAGTTATTTCTTATTGATATCAACATTAGCCTAATGCTTATAAAAGTCCATTGATCACTACAAATAACGTAGATTATTATCTCATATTTAGCCAAATTTTTTATAAGGTAATAATCTATATTATCAAAGCAGTATTAATTTTTTTAACCAAAATCTTAACTGCTTGATACTAATCTTATTTTATTACCCAAAATTTTGAGTTTTTTAAATTATTTATGCTATTCATTTTTTGTTTCTTACTCTCACCATTATTTAGACTTGATAAATATCAACTTTAGTTATATGCCTATAAGATTCCCTAATCACCATCATAATATTTCATATATTTATCCAAAATCTTTATATAATATCAATTATATTAAAATTTGTAAGTAGATGAATTATGTGTTTTAATTAAAAGAATAATTAAGGAAATATTAATATTTCTTACTAAAATCTTTATTATGTATTGATTTCATTATATTATCCTAAATCTTAACTTTCAAAAATTGTTTTTTAATTGTATTTTTCATCTCTTCCCCCCTCCCTAATTTGTAATTTATTGATATCAACTTAGTTTATGCTTATAAGAGCCCCTTAATTACTATCTTAATTTTTTTTATTTATAGAAAATCTTTATAAGGTAATTATTATATATAAAGTGTGGTTAATGTTTCACACATTTTTTTTTTTTGAATAAAGCTACTAAAACTACCCAAATTTTCATATTTTGTTCATTTTAATACATAAATTTTAAATCTATGCATTTTAATACCCCAACTTTTTAAATGAGATAAACTAAGATTTCTATTATAATTGCCATTATAAAGAATACTTATTTGTTTTATTTTAAAAATTTGAAGTATCGAAATGAAATAAAAAATAAAGTTTAAGCACTAAAATAGAAATAAAATGAAAGTCGACATACTTATATTATTATTTTATCGTTTTATAATAATGGTGCTTATAATAGAATATGAATTTGTCTTATTTAAAAAGTTAGAGTATTAATATGAACAAGTTTAAAGTTTAGGTATTAAAATGAAAAAATATGAAAGTTCAAATACTTAAGTTGGCTTTGTCTCTTTTTTTCTTTTTGAAAGAATGTTTTACACATTTAATGTTGTTAAATTCCCACACAGATCATGGGTGCAATATATGCAAGATAAATATTGAATCGATATATATATATATATATTTAATAAATTATGGTAATAAAAACTAAATACATACACATTTTAACAAATATATAAAGTAAAAATCCTTTCAAGTGCTATGTTACAATAACAACAATTTTTTCTTTTTTTGTAGTTATAAGTAAAATAACACTATGTTTTTTAAAACAGTTTGGTTTGGTTTTATGATTTGATCTATTTTATCCTTTTAAACCAACCATAAAATTTTGTTTTGAATCAATTTAGGAACTTCATAAACTAGATTGATAAAAAAAAAAAGAAAAGAAAAGAAAAAACCCTTATATCTTTGGTTTGGTTTAACTTAAAGTATTTGGTTTGGCCAAATTTTTTCCTCACCCCTAATCTCTATCAATTAGATGACAGTTGACTCCTAGTAATATTTTATATAGTAAAAGGTGTATGCTGTCTAATCTCTCAATCCACAATAAAATTTAGTTCTATAAAATAAGATTAGGTACAAGTGTAATGAATGGTTCAATTTTTTGGTTAGAAATTGAATTAGAACGATTTGTTTTTTTTTTTTTTCCCCTCAAAATCCTACCAAACTGAATTATTGCTATCAAATTGAACAAACCACATATTAATTTTCCTCTAAAATATGCCAAATTGAGCCGGCACAATCAAACTAAATTTATTGATGTAATTTATAGTTTACTTTAATGCACTTTCCAATAGCATCCGCTTTTCATGATTAAAAAAGAAGGGAAAAAGGAAACATCTTTTTCAAGTTGTTAGAGATAAAGGATTAAGTTTTTCTAATTTTATATATTCCCATGGTATTTCTTTAGCCGTATATTTTCATGACATACACATAAAATATACTTTATATATGAGAACACACGATGGAACCGCATAGGCAAATACGATATTTTCTATTTAAAAAAAAATTGATAAAAAGTTTCGTCTGTCTCAATCTCCCGGAAGCATTTAAATAATTTTAATAAATGAAAACTCCTCTAAAATCTCGTTCACTCTTAGCTGTTGCCGAAACGGTGGGCCATGCAGAGACATGCTCACCAAGATCTCCCAAAATATATAGACGAATCTTCCTTCGCCTTTCTCTTCACAGCCCCCCCTCTCTCTCTCTGTTCCTCTCTCTTTCAAAAACACACATTAACTCTTAAACCTCTCTTTCTCTTTCTTTTCTCTCTCTCTCTCTCTCTAAATGGCTAAATTGGGAAAGCTAACAAAGCTGAAGTCAGCCATCAAAAGATGGCCCTCTTTCTCCAAACACACAACGCGCACAAACAGCTTCAACAACCTCAGCCCCAACGCAACTCCAACCGCCACGTCAGCACGGGACGAGCACGCGATGGGGCTTCGACCGGTCTACGTAGGCAAATCGAAGCGCCGGTATCTTGTCAGCAATGAAGTTATCAACCATCCGCTGTTTCAGGAACTGGTCGACCGGTCGTGTTGCGTACGGCACGAGGATGGATTAGTGGTATCGTGCGAGGTCGTGCTTTTCGAGCACTTGCTGTGGATGTTGGAAAATGGGGACAATGCGCAATTAGGGTCTATGGATGAGCTTGTGGAGTTCTATACTTGTTAATTTGATTAATGAGTTGGTTTATAACTAGTTTTATTAGGGAAAATAAATGTTATATATACTAAGGTTTGATCAATGAAAATAGCGGATTTTCGGCTTTGGGTTTCTAGAAACGAATGCTTGATTGATTAGTAAATTAGAGGAGTGAGGATTGAAATTATTAATGATCCAATTTTTAGATTTTCTGATAATGTACTTTGTCTAAATACTAATTGAAAAAGAAAAAAGGAAAAAAAAAAAAAAGCTGTATGGTCTCATGATGTCATGTAATTTCGGCAATTTAGCAATTCAGTGTGTTTAATTAATTCGTTTACTGAGCAAACACTTTTCTTCTCCCCAACTCTCTGTTCCTATTTTGTTAAACAAAGTGTAAAAGGTGGAGTTTTTGCTCCAAATAGGATTTTCCAGATATATCTTTCAAGTGATGCGAACCGAGAATGAAGGTTGTCAGGTATAATGTACATGAAAAATATAAGTTCCTGTATTTAAATAAAGAATAAAATTTACAGTACATGGTATGCATGTAGAGGGTTATATTTGCCTACATATACAAATAGAGAATGTGCTTTTAATGCATGGAAAGGGTGTATTTTATATGCTTATGGCAGAGCTAATGCAATATTATAAATATTTTTTTTTTTTCTGTGTTTGCATCATTTAAAGCGTACATCTTTTATTTACGCATCAAACAAATGTCTATTTTTCTCCAATATAACGAGTGATTGAACGACTGTGAGTTCATATAAACCAATTGAAGACTGGGTGGGAGCAACTAGGAATGCTAGCAGATCAGATAGTATATGGGATCCTGGCTGACCAAAATAGAGAAGAACCTATGGGGTATCTTCAAACATTAATTAGTTACCGGGGACTTAATTCTTTTGTATATAATTTTATACAATGTGCAATATTTTCACCGTGAAATTACTTGCTCTATAATTGAGAAAATTCGGTACTTGTGCCCTTAAAGCATTAATCAACCATACATAGTCAGAAAATTGCCTTTTTGTTTATACATTTATTTAATTTATAAAATTTGTCATCATTAATCAATTGGTAATCTTCTTAATAACTTACTAACGTTAATATAAGCATATATATATATTTCAAATCACTTAATTTATATTTCAACTGGGGGCTACCTGAGAGCTTATAAGGTTACTGGTGTACAATTTTTTAATATGATACCGTACAAAAGTTAAGTTCAGAAGCACTCAGGTGGTTTAAAATATTGAATTATATAATATCTTCATGTTGGGAAAAATAAAGAAAACAGAAAATAGGTGAATACTCATTAAGCTATTAGAAGACATGGAGAAAGAGTATTAAACAAGAGTTAGGTTTAGCAATATAGTAATGAGTGTTCCTTGAAGTTGAGGAAATATTATAGTTTAGTATATAAGCATGTACTAATGATTAAGTAGTTGCAGATGCTTCTTTAGCACATACAAACATTGACGCTTTACAGATTTTACATATATATATATATATATATATTGTTTAGGTTATTATTGTGCTTAGGTATGCTCTTGTAATAGTTAAATTGCTTCCAAACGAAGCATGGCTACTTATTAGTTATTACTTTGAGTGAGCAAGGAAGCAGGGGAGAAGACAAAGGCAAACTAAGAATGGCAGTAATTGGTAATAAGAACGGATGGATTTTTTTTGTTTAGGTTGTCATCGTGGCTCTTTTGAGTCCTTTTTATTTTTTTCAAGCGTGTAACTAATACGTGTGTGCGCTATCCAAGATAAAAGGGGATGAGCTTCTCTTGTATAGCTTCTCAGCATCCATCTCCCTTAAGCTCTTTTCTGTCATCTGATATTTCTTCTAGACCTACAGATTGATTTTGTGTATATCAATGAAAGTTTCTTTTTGGGCGGAAAGAAAAAAAAAAAACTTGTGTTGTAACCACCAAGATATTATGACTATTGTTTATCACCTTAAGGCTGAGGATAAAATAGTATTATTACATCCGAGTTAATCCATATAGTCTAACTCGATTCAATCCGATCATTTCATAAAAATTGTTCAAATCACTTATTTGACTCTTATTAATAGTAATTTCGATTTGACCTTATTGAACAACTAGTTTAATCTAGTTCATATAAGAATCTATTGAGTTTTTTAGATTTAAAATGTAATATATTTTCTTGTATTTTCTAGAAATTATACCAATACGTTAAAAAAATAAATGTAGTTCAAGAAAAAATAAAAAAATAAATAATGAAAAGATTTCAACTTTTAATTTTTAAAAATGTAGATAAATTTTATTATATTACAAATAAATATGAATTATATTATAATATTTTTATCGACATCGATTTGCTTTAGTTAGACATCGATTTTGACTTTCTCGAACCTTAACCTTTTCTTATCTTCAGAAGAACCTTTGGGTCGGAATTTGACAACATAAGGATAAAATATGGAAGGTATAGAAAAAAAAAATGAAAACTTAGATATGTAAAGCAGTAAAAACATGAAAGGGTAGGTATGTAAGGTGAAATTTATCCGAAAGAAAAGGGGTAAGCTATTATTAGGTATCACTTTTTTATTTATCTTAAATACATATTGTTGTACAGTACTTCAATGTTTTTAATTTATGAGATAAGAAATTTTGTTGGATCAAAACGAATGTTTTGTAGATTAAATATAATCAAATAAATATTTTGGAGCATGTATTCTCATAGTAGGCTTCACATGAAAAAACCTAATACACACTATCGCTATATATACATCGTTTGTTCTCCTTCATAGCGCAATACATCAATAAAAATTACTTGTTGGTCTATGTAAAAACAAAAACACTTAATCCTATCGTATGTATTTTTTGGCATTAGCTCAAAATCATTATAGTACTATAATGGCCCGTACCTAAAATAGTTGAAATTTTATTACCTACCATTTATTGAACTGAAAATACATATTTAATTTATTTTTTTAAATATATATATATATTTCGCTGCATTTAAACTATATGTAGTTAGCATTTACTTACATTTGAATTGGCTAACTGACTTTCTTATTTGTGATTACGGCTAATCCCTCTTGCATTATTCTAATCGGAAATTCATACGAAAATTAATTTGCATTTATTTCATACGGACCTGTGGCCGCTTGACTTGTAATAATCATAATACTGTGGAAGATATTGAAATCTAAAGATAATTGCAAATATATCTGCTGATTGTGTGCAGACTTTCATGTGGTCGCTTTTAATTTTATATAACGTTTGGAAATACACAAATAACTTCCAAACTTTTAATATAAACCTAAAAACCATTGAAAGCATGGTTTACAACCTGGTAGGAATTATCATTATAAGCACTTGATCAATGGTTAAAAGGTCGTAAATGTAATTCACTCTGTAATCCAAGTTGTTAATATTTTCACAATTCGTTTTAATTTTTAATATAAAATGTTCATATTTGCGGGCAACAAATTGCATATTTTCTCAACCAAAATAAATTAGGTTGGACTCAAAATATAGGTGACCACTATCAAACACTCGTGACTCATAAAAGCTTGTCATTTTTCCTCTTACAGGCCAACTGTTAGTGCTATCTACTTAATCAAGTTGTCGCAGCAAGCAAACAGTTGCTGACTGTTTGTCTTTGATGAATATTACATCTGATTTCTCTATCAAAACCCTGGACGATGTCAGAACAGAAGAAGAAGAAGAGAGACAACATGTCCAAGTGTTGGAGTGGGCCTGCATACTGTGGCTGATTACCATGGGCCCGCCCACAGTTTAGCCTCCGCCTTTGTTCCCATGCCAACGCCTGTGGGGCTCCTCCGGTGGGAATATGTGTTCTTAAATTTAATTCCGCCGAGTGGTTCGGTTCAATTGGGTCTATTAGTTTGGTTCTCTTGATCAAACCACATGGTGGAATGATATAGAGGATGCATGTTAGAATCATCTTTGATGGATTATCTTGTTTGGATATAAATCCTATGTATGTAAGAGGGATGTTGGTTCTAAATTTTATGAAAGTCGATGATTCTTATGACGTAAGCTTTACTTAATCTAATTAAATTCTAATTGCAAAAAGACCACCAAATTTATTTAAATTTAATAATCCTTTATAAAATTATTATAAGAAACTACATGGATAGCAAATCAATTCACAGGAGTCGCTATGCGATTGGTTCTAAAGGTTTGTATCTAAAATTAAGTTTGCTTGATGATTTATATAAGTGATAATAATTTTATTTTGCAATTATTACTTTGGCCAAACAATTGTCAGAAAAACACCGGTGAAACAACAAGACCAAAACTTAGGGTTTTTCTTTTTTTTTTCCCTAGGCTTTCCTATTAGCTATTCTTTCTTAATCGTATATTTTCAATTTTATATTTAATACTTTAATAGGAGATATGATAGATTTTTAATCCATATTACAGATTAAAAAACTTTAAGTAGGTAGAATAAGCTATATCTTCCTTTCTATGTTCTAAAATTTAGAAACTATATGGAATTCTACATAGTAGTTATATCCTATATTTTCAACGATAAATATTGCTCCAATTAAGTGAAATTGAAAATTGTTTCTACATGAAAATTTCCCTTCCTGTGTTCTAAAATTTTGAAACCATATGGAATTCTACATAGTAGTTATATTCTATATTTTCAACGGTAAATATTGCTCCAATTTAGTGAAATTGAAAATTGTTTCTGCATGAAAATTTACTTGATTAATGCTACTAGATAACTTGCTAGGGTGAATAGATAATCCTGTTGAAACATAGAACCTACTCTATCTTATGTGGTTAGGTAGATCCTAAGAAGATACTGAAAGTTATCGAATAGGCTCTAACCCTAAATACATATAAAACATGCTTTAATAGGAAGGGAAGGGCATGGCGTCTCCATATCCTATACCTATTTTAGAAGCAATACATTAAAATACATAGGGTACAAGCTCTAAAGTATCCTATAATCAACCAACAAACATTCTTAATCAACAATATTAAACATAACAAGATATAATATTTTCAAATTAGCATGTATACAAAGCCTATGCCTTTTTGCCCTTTGAAGAAAAATAAGTACCTTTTGAGTTGAAATTGTTTGAAATTTGATTTATTTTTATTGCATTACTTTTCAATATTGGATACTTTTACATTAGTAAAAACATATGATGAATGTTGTTATTTATTTTAAATAAGCAATCTAGATGATATGATAGAATAAAATTTTGTGATAGCATTTTGTTAATGCCCTTTTTTCTCCATGGGCTTCCATGCCCAGGGCTAGCCTAAGAAGCATATCTAGCTTTACAAGAAGAGGATAGATAAGGTAGTGAATATCAGCCAATAGCAACGTACTAGTTCCTTGTATAAATACCCTCAAGCGACTGTAAGTAAAGGGGACACAACTCTTAAACCCTAAACTCTTACTTTATCTTGTTTTTGCTACATTCTCTTTACTCACTAATACCCCATTACTTGAACATCGAAGCGAGCATGCCAAAACAATCCCCAACACCCATTAGCTTATGTTTGCTCATTTGTAAGTTTCCTAACACTCCAAGTACACGAAAATACCTTAAGCCTAGCCCAAAACCCCTTATGAGAACTAAGCAACAATACATTTCATGATAACTTGTTTAGAGTTATATTGTCATATTTGATCTTATGATTGTTTGCAACTTTATAATCACATTCCTTAGTAAATTTTTTGGAGGTATATTATCAAGTCATGATGTATACTTTCATGAAAAATATGTAATTGAAAAGTATTAATAAAATTGTTGGAGATCACTAGATCGATAAGTATATTAGTTAAAAAGGTTGTTGGACGACTTATCTCAAAAATTTTATATTATAAAATGTAGTAAAGCTTTTCATAGCTTCTAAGGGATATCCAATACCCTATTGTTTCTATAAGTTTCAAGGTGATTCCTATATGTTATAAAGTATGATCTAATGACAATATTTTGAGATACGTACCTAGAATTTGGATAAAGTCTTATAAATTATTCATCCAACTATATAGAGGACCGGTGTGCTTATTTATTTTTGGTTCTATAAGATAAAATAGCTCTTTGTGAAGGGAGAATTTATGACCTATTTTAATATGTGAAGGCTAATTTTGGTTTTTTTTTTTCCCCCTTGTAATATCATTTTAGGAACCATTTTCAAGTATTATCTTTACAATAATGACATATTTTTTTTTTTAAAAAAGAATGTAAGAACTACATATATACCTCTTTAAAAATTAAACTTTACGTTATTCAACTTAAAGAGGAAAAAAAGTTTCTCTTTCCAATATGTATTTTTAAACTTTTGCCTTGAGAATATGTAAATTTCACTTTTCTACTCTCATTTTCCCATAGTTATTTTCATTAAAATGAAGAAAAGATACATAGAAAATAATTTACCAAAATATCATCTTGAGGATGGAAATCATATAAATTTAAATATTAGATCAAATGCAGAACAATATGGATAACATTAAAAGAAATAAAAATAACAAAAGTCCTAAAAGACTTTACAAGTACAATGTATTTTCATTCACCATGTTTGAAAGTATTTGTGAACCTAATCAACTCAAGTAGATAATTTGAAATATCTATTATGAATATTTGGAATGGATGAATCGACAATTACTATCCATGTAAATTTTATGGAGCAAAAGTTTCAATTGAGGCAATTGTTGTGTGGGTTATGGAAGTAAACAAGGTATGGGACAGCATATTCTAAATTGTTGAACAATATATTGTATATTCTTATTTATTTTATTTTGTCACGTATGTAGTTCAATTAGCTATATGCATCTATAGAATAAGTTGTATATGAATACATTACTTTGTCTTTAGTTAGTTAGTTTTTAGTTGCATTTTCTACTAAAAGCTTAGCATCCAATTCTCTTCATTTTCTTCTTGAGTGAATTAGAATTAGATCTAAAATTCATTCCATAGCTTTTAATAAGTTGATCATTGTTACTGTAATTTTTTTACATGTTATTAGAACAAGTTTTTCATCTTGATTTGTCTATTCATCTTCTCAATTAGAATTAGGTTTTCTCTGTTTTGGTTTAATATGGCTTTATTGAACAATATGGTTGCAAATATAGATCTTACATATAATTATCCATTGTTTTTGTCATTGTTTGATAATCCTAGAACTATTATAACAAATTTAGTTTTTTCTGGATCCAATTACTTCAATTGGAGTAGATCTATTAAATTGGTTCTTGGAGTTAAATCAAAGTTAGGTTTTATAGATGGTTCATGTTTGAAACTAGAAGGAAACAAATTAGATGTACATTATTGGACAAGATGTGACTATATGATTCGATGTTGGAACCTAATTCCCCATCTAAAGAATTATCTAAAGTTTTCATGTATTCAAAGTCATCTCATGAGTTGTGGGAAGATATTTTGAATAGATTTTGATCTACAAATGATCCATTGCTATATCAACTTCAGTATGAAGTGTTTAATTTAAAGTAAGGTACTTTAAGTGTAACTGGGTACTTTAACAAAATGAAGAAACTTTGGGATGAGATATTAGATTTGTTTGAAATGCCAAATTGTGTGTGGGATGCATATCAAAACTGTACTTGTGATCTTAAAAACAAGTTCCTTGAAATAGATAATAGAAATAAGTTAATTTAACTTTTGATGGGGTTAAGTGATGCTTATGAAAATATCTGAAGTCAAGTTTTATCGATGGATCCTTTGCCCTTAATTAGGAGAGCTTATTATCTTGTATGCTAAGTTGAAAAACAGAAATACATGTCTAGAGTTTTAATGGGAAGTCATGAAGATATTGCTGCATTTTCTATGAGAATTTAGCAGCAAACCATAAACTTGGACAAAAAAGATAAGAAAGGGAAGATTGGTAGACTTGTAGCTAAATTTTTTTGCATACACGGTAAGAAAAATGGTCACACTATAGAACATTGCTTTGAGTTAGTGGGTTTTCTTGAGTGGTATAAAGAACTAAAAGAGAAAAAAAAAAAATTATAACGTTGTTGCTTATGTTGATTTAAAGTCTGATACTCCATTTGAAGAACACATGAGAGGTCAAAGTTCTTCCCAACATTATGCTGTTGATAATGAACTTATTTCAAAGATTTTTCAACAGGTTTTGGAGGCGTTGAAGGAGACTTCCTTGGACAATAAGTAGCAACAATTGGGAGTTATTAATTTTACAAGTAACTCTCTTAGATGTTCTTTTTTAGTTTCAAATAATGATTATTTGAGTCAATGGATTGTAGACACCAATGCATTGGATAATATAACTCCTTTTTCCTACATATTATCCAATATACAAACACTTCAACAACCTATAAAAATTAAGCTTCTAGATGGCCATATGAAAATAGTACATGTTTTTGGTGATGTGTTCATAAATGATCAAATGATGCCCACCAATGTACTATTGGTTCCTGACTTTTAATTCAACCTATTATCAGTCAATAAACTTCTTTCTCAAAGCATTGTACAAGCAATCTTCAATAATAAAGGTTGTTTGTTTCACGACCTAAGCACTGAAGATTATGTTACTAAAGTTGATGTTCAATATGGATTACATGAAATAAAGTCCAAATCAGTAAGGGATGTTTCTTGTTCTGCCTTTTCTTATCATGTAAACATCGCTAGTGATTGTTCCTTATTAATAAGGATGTATCTTTAGAACTTTTGTATAGGTGGTTAGGACACATTTCTTTGTCTAAAATTTAGCATTTATCAAGTTGTACAAATCTGAATACAACATATTTCATTTGTAATACTTGTTCTCTTGCTAAGTTCCATTGTTTACCATTTACTTCTAGTTCATCTACATCCAAGTCTCCATTTTATTTGATACATATGGATATTTAGGGGGCTTATAGTACATCTTCTATCTCTGGTGCCAAATTTTTCTTAACAATTGTTGATGATCTGACTAGATGTATCTGAACCTTTCTAATGATACATAAGCCAAAACCATATTCCTTGATTGAAAAGTTTCTTGCTTTTGTCAAAAACCATTTCAATACATACCTAAGTATGTTAGAACAGATAATGGTAGAGAGTTTATGTCACATGAGTGCCAAAATTTGTTTGATAAACTTGGAATTGTTCATTAAAGGGGTGTTACTTACACTCCTTAAAAAAATGAAATTGTTGAGAGAAAGTACAGACACCTTCTTGATACTGCTAAATCTATTAGATGACATGCCAATTTACCTAAATATTTTTTGGGAGAGTGTGTCTTAGCTGCTACAACACTCATAAACAAAATGCTAACCAAATCATTGAACTAGAAGAGTCCATTTCAAATGCTTTATCACAAAGTTCCTTCATATCATGAATTGAGAGTTATAAGATGCTTGTGTTATGCATCCACAATTGTTCATTCAAGAGATAAATTTGAAAATACAAGTAGACACTGTATATTCCTATGATATCCAGATGGTCAAAAAGGTTACAAGTTGTTTGACTTAGATTCTCAATAACTATTTGTCAGTTGTGATGTAGTGTTTCATGAAAATATATTTCCTTTCCATTCATCATCACTAAAACCTTCATCTACACCAAATAATGCACATCTGTTTCCTCACACTCATTCAATTGAGCATTTTGATGTCATACAATACAATGTGCATCCTACATAATCTAAACAGACCTTAAACACTATACACCATGCTCCTCATACTTGATCTTCAAACAGTTTTGAAGGTCTTCGAAGATCCTCAAGACCTAAAAGAACTCCTTACTGGTTGCAAAACTTTATATGTTCAATTCATTTGACTACTTCAACTATAGCATCTCATTCGAAATCCTATTCTTGTGATCATAAACATCAGAATTTGTATCCCTTGTTCAATTCTTCACATTTTTCTTCATACCCACAAGATTACATAGTTTCCTTTGCTAATGTTTTTAGAATCCATGAACCCTAAACTTTTTTGAAGCTAAAAAAGGTCCTAAATGGGTTGACATAATGGATAAGGAGTTATTAGCTTTAAAGTCGAATAATACTTGGGAGTTAACAAATCTACTACTGGGAAAGAAAGCTATTGGGTATAAGTGGGTTCATAAAATCAAACATAAACCTGATAGAACAATAGAGAGGTTTAAAGTTCGTTTAGTTGCAAAGGGATATAATCAAGTTGAAGGTGTTGATTATACACATATGTTTTCCTTAATGGCTAAACTTACTACTATAAGAGTAGTGTTAATAGTGGATGCTATTTGGAATTAGTTTATTCACTAGATAGACGTGAATAATGCATTTCTTCATGGATATTTAAATGAGGAGTTCTAAATGAATCCTCAAGAAGGATATACTGTAACAAATGTAGGTCAAGTTTGTCCTTGGTTCAATCTTTATATGGACTAAAACAAGCTTCTTAATAATGGAATAAGGAATTTTCAAAATTCCTTTTGTCCATGGGTTTTTTGAAATCCAAGCATGATTATGCTTTGTTCGCTAAAACAACTTCATCAAGTTTTCTTTTGTTACTTATATATGTTGACGAAATTTTAGTTGCAAGAGATAGTTTGGATGACATTCATTGGATCAAGCAGCATATTTATCAAGGTTTTATTATAAAAGATCTTGGTGACATACGTTTTTTTCTTAGGCATGGAAGTGTGTTGTTCTTTTACTAGTTTTACTTTACATCAACACAAATTTTCACTTAATATTTTGGAAGATGTTGGGCTCATAAGAGAGACTCCATTTCCATTTAGATTACACTTAAATAACACAACGAACGAGCTCTTGTTGATCTATCCATGTATAGAAGACTTGTTAGGAGGATGTTGTACTTAACATTGACTCATCCATATCTTTCCTTTGATTTACAACAGCTTAGCCAATTCATCTCTTTACCATGAAAGCTGCATTTAAGAGCAGTTGTACATGTCCTACGTTACTTGAAAGGTTCTATTCATTAAGGACTATATTTTTCTTCTCATAATTCACTTGCTCTAGTAGCATATGCAAATGCCGATTAGTGTTCATGTAAGACTACTTTTATAAAGTCAACATATATAAGTAACAAAAGAAAACCTGATGAAGTTGTTTTAGCGAACAAAGCTTTTATAAAGTCTAACTTGAAGGGTATTGGAATCAAATCTAGAATTCATTCCATAACTTCTAGTAAGTTGATCATTGTTGCTATAATTATTTTACACAAACTAAGGAACATTAAATAATTTCTATTCATATGGCGGTGTTTCAATTGAGTGGAATAACACATATCTTTTGTTAAAAATAAATAAATAAATACATAGATAGATATATAATATTATTACATTTAGTAAAGAGGCATGTTAGTTTTGTTTTCCCTTGCTAGAATATTATTGAAATCACTATAAACTTTCAATATCTTTTTACTTTTGTACATAAAAATACAAGTTGCAAAATACCATACTTTATCACACTTTTTTATTGTCAAATTTTACACAAAATTTAAAGTGTCTAAATATGAAATCTTGCAGACAAGTATAAATAATAAGAAGCAACAAAATGCCCCTAAAAATCAATTCGAAAAGAAGGGCAATTTAGTGACTTTAATATCTTTAGTCTTTTGATTTAATTTAATAAACTTTATCTTTCATTTTGAAAACTGAATCCAACAATTAAACTAATCACCTTAAACCAAACCTTGAATTAATTTCTCCTTATAGATGTTTTTGTAAAAACAAAACTGCTCTTCAAAAGGAAACATAAATTTTTTTTTTCTTTCTTTCTCAAGTGCTCATTCCTTTATCTACGTTAAAGCAATTTCTCCTTTTCCTCTCCTTTTATTCATTCATTGATCTTTTGGGAGATTAATCAAGACTATGGATGAATTATGGCAAATCATCATTTTTAGTACGAAGGAGACACTAATAGAAGTGTGGTAAGCACTTACTTCCTTCTAAGAATGGGGAGTAATTCAAAAGGAAAAGTAGTGGTCTTGAAGGGAATTGTGAGGAGCAATGAATGAAGAACGAGTAGCACTAATATTGTTAAGAGTTTAGAATAAGGCAGGTTATATCCTCAACTTTGTCTTTAATTAGAGTCTTAGGAAATACTACAAGTTAGACATTAATCAATTGGAAGTGGAAATGTATCGAATTAAGAATTGTTGTATGTTGAAATGTGTGATTTGAATAACTGTAGTTACACTTGTTCAATTGTATGTTATGTGTTGATTATCACCATAAAAACAAAGTTTTTAGAGATCATCCATGGAGTAAGACAAACCTACTACTTAATTTGATGAAGGTTTTGGTGTTTAATCATATTTATGGGAAAGAGAAACGATGAGGTTGACCAAAGGTGGCATGGTAAAACATGCTACCCTTTTGTGGTTAACTAAGCCTAAAATGGAAGGGTCGATTCATCGACCTAACCTTGTGGTCAACTATAGCCTTCCTTATGTGGCTTACGATTGCCTCCTCTTGGTTGGTTGATAGGCTGTTACACTTGCTCGACCAACCTTTTAAGCCTTAGTTGACTGACTTTCTGCTTGGAAAGTCCTATAAAAATTCCTTAAGTCCTTAAAACACATATAAGTGTAGATTAAATTTTAGACATAGAACTTTTAATGTAAAATGCTATCAGGCATTTAATTATACTAGTTTTTTAAACGTTGTTATTTCAATTGTTACTTTTGTTCAACTGAAGCCAAAAGATTTTAGACTAGGCAACCACTTATTGGTAACTACAACATTACAAGTGAAGTAATGTATTGAAATGATGTGATTATTAGGCGTTCACTTATTTAATGGATTGTTGACTAAAAGGGTTATTGAGATACATGTAGCTACAATTAGGTTATACTAGCAACATTAGATGCCTGTTTAGATGATTGTGGTAAATTAGTATTACTAATTGTTGGTTTCATAATAGCTCTAAGATGACATGATTGGTTTTATGAATCATAGGTGTTTGGGAAGTACTAAACACTAAATATCATTTTATGCATATTTACGTGCTTTATGAAGTCGTAAGTTACTTTAAGTCTCGAGCACCATGACTGTATTGTATTGGGCCACCTAATTGAAGATAATAACTAGTTATATTATGCATTAGTAATAAGTTCTATATATATGGTTCGATTGTATGGTACTTGCATGTAATTATGGTAATTATGCATTGCACTTGTGCTCACTCTTGTGGTAATCCTTTTTCTTTTAGGAACAAGTTGCTAATGGGATTGATCTTGGTGACTACCTTATATAGAACTACCTCATATATGACTTGTGCTCTACATAATGATCAAATAAACATGATCAACGATAAAGAAAATAGCAAGAAAAAAATCCACAATGTGTTACTTTTGTTATAAAAAGTGTAGCAAAAAATATTATGATATGCTAAGATCACATATGAAGTAGAAATACACCCCTAAAAGTATATTAAATGTCATAAAATGAAGTAAAAGTCACTATCTTAAAATAAATTCAACATAAATAAAAAATAGTAATAAAGGAAAGTGATAGCAAAATAAAGAAAATAAAATAATAAATTTTAAGTAAAAGATATTAAGGAGAATATCTTACCATAAAATAGGAGATTAAAATGGAAAGGGGATTTCTCATCCCTTTCCATAAATAGATCTTTAGCATCTTTTCACAAATCAATCTAGTGAAAATCGAAGAAGAAGGTGGATACACCCCTAAACAAGTAATTACCTAAAATTAACTTTTTTTCTGGAGTGATTAACTTATGGACAAAAATGGTAGTACAAATTTATCTATATAACTCGTGGAGAGCATTGTAAAAACATAAGAATTAGTGCTTTGTAAAAGATATAGATATTGATAAACTATGGCTACAATAAATACTACATCATATGATAGATAAATAGCTATAAAGCCTATAGAGATAGATAAATAGATATAAATATCTTAGAAAGAATTATAAGAACAAGTCTAAAACAATTTAGCAATAACAAGTAATAAACATCAAACTTAAGAAAGATTCATAACTAAAATGAAATCTTTTAAATTATAGAGATTGGGGCTTTATAAAGAAGTATGGATTATGATTAGATAAAATCATAAAAAAGATAACAGACAAATAGAAATGAGAGGTTATAGAAACTAAACCCTTGATGTTATTACGAAAGAAACCCTTTTAGATCCAAAGATTTGGATTTTGTAGTGAACAAATATGAATATGATTTTTTTTTTTTAAAAAAAGATAGTTTTTGGATGAATCCTAAAATCAATATTGAGAATAAATATGAAAAGGACAAAGAAAATTGGAAGAGAACATTAGCGAAGCAGGATTGACCCACTCTATGTAGGGCAATCAACTAAAATTGGAAGAGAACATTAGCGAAGTAGAATCGATCTACTCTATGTAGGGCAATCGACTGTCCCTCTACCTTTGTTAATTAGTCAATATCCCCAAGTTGACTCCCTTTCCTTTAGTCCGTTGTCTTGGCTCCAGTACTTATAGAAGACCATTGATGATTAATAAAACTTAGAGTAGGTTGTCGCTATTAATAATATATTAGAATTTAGGATAAAATTATTTCATTCATTATTATAAGATAACAAGAAGATGAGGAATCGGGTAGCAGCCTTCTAGAAAATATGAAGCTGAGCTGAGTAATATACTTCTTATTTGTTGTTTGCGTGTGAAAGGATAATTACAACAATAGTAATAAATATCAAACTATTAAACAATATGTATGTTGTTTAGGTATGGCCATTTGGGCTTATAGATGGCTACCACTTACAAAGAGGATAGCAGTACATACTTCTCGAATGATGTGGTTAGATCAGGCATGATTGTCACTAAGGTGAGTGAGTAGGTGTTGATACAAGGAATCATGGTTGATATAATCTATGAGTAGGAATGAAGTTGTAACAACACTCGTATGAAATGAGATATTAACTAGGATATCATAGATGGATTGTGCTCATGACGTCTTAATATGGGTGGTGAATTGAGGATGAGACATATAGAGACTTGGCAATAGGAAATGAAATGTCCATTGCAAATAATTTCCTACAAATGGTGGGGCTGTGGACTCTGCCATATTAAAGGTGTAAGTAGTAGGCTGCAATTCTACCATGTTTAAAAAGTGGAGCCTAAGTGGTTCATTAAGGTGGTGTTATTGTGATTCACTTAAAATCATATAATAATAAACAATGTTTATTGCATCTAATTAGTATGGGTTGCTGTGTTTGACTAGTTCAGCATTTGTATGTGCACATGCAGTATAATATTTATTAAGAGACCAATTCCACATAAGAAACGACCTGAAAAAGAGTGACCTAAAAGATGATTACATAGAATAAGACTATCTTGTAAAAAGGAGTGTTAACCATCTAGAGTGAAAGCTCCTCAAAATGAGCGGTCCATAATAAGTCAATGTGAGGAAGATGGTTATATTACAATCTCATATGGGGACAAAATACAATACTTAAGTTTAAAGGGGTATATATATATATATATTGTGAATCGAACGACAAGTGTGAAAAAGACGATAGCCAACACGCAAACGGAAGCAGATATACATGCTAGTGCATCACTACCTACCTGCTAGAAAATTCCAGCATTTCATGCCTAACCAACTAACGAAGAACAATTGTTTGATTTTATTATAAATATAAGATGGAATAACTAGGTCGTTCGAACAATGTCACTTAACCTTAAGAAAGTAGTACGTAATGTTTACGATTAAGTTTGCCTTGATGGAGAAAAGAAAAATTGGTATTAATTAACCATTGTGCGTCGTAATGCAAAATGCAAGCTTCTAGATAGGGTCATGTAATAAAATTGACGACTTTTATTTTGTAAAAGGTCATATAAATTAGAAATATAATTGGGTAGATCATTATAGAGTACTGACCTATTCAATCTGTTAAAAATCTTATATGGTACTGCTCGATGGGGATATTAGAATATGACTAAAAAACCTATTAGGGTTCTACAATTGGTTTTAGAATTTTAAAAAATCTTTATGCGAAACCCGTTATCTAATAGAAAATAATAAATTAATAATATAATATTAATTAAAATTTATAATACCTAAAATAACAAATAAATAGAAATAGGAATAATAACAACTGTGTCGTGTTTACTATTTTTTATGAGTACTTATGCATATGTATCCATGATTGATTTTTTTTTTTTCTAAGAGAAAGTGGTTGTATATCTATTATATATATAAAGAGAAATAGTTAAGTAGATAACGAATTATTTGATGCAACTATTGACCATATCCATAAAAATCAAAACATATAGAAAATAGTCTAAATAGATCATTAAACATGTTATATAATAATAATTAGTAGTGCTCTCCAAATGCCGTCACAAGATAAATATGATGAAAAGGTTACAACAAACAGATTTCTCAATTTTCATTATGTTACCAATGTTTTGTAAATAATACAAATCAATTTATTATGTAATGGTTAATGAAGTAAAAATAGTCATTAGGTTTAAATATATGTATATATATATTTATATATATAAATGGTTCTAACAAGTTGACAAGTGGATATCCTATTAAGGTACCAGAGCAGGTTTTTAGCATAGGGTTAAAAATCCTATGAAATTTTGAGACGGGTTTGAGAACTCTATTATTGTAGCAAGATGGGTTCTAAGTTTCTATGACCCATCCTAAACTCATCTCATTTACATCTCTAATGTAAATGTTTATAAAACAGTACTTGTATAAGAATAATTGTATATACATGTTATAGTATTTTTTAGATGATATTATGGTTTTTCTATGGTGACGTAATGTTACCATAATGGCATAATAAATTATACTCTATTTTATTACATTATGCAGTGATAAAATGGAATTTGCCCACAGTTTATTTTTACTAGATTTTAGTAAATCATATTCATTAATGATAAAAACAAAACTATCAACAGTTTTATTTTACGGTTCATATACATGATTTACTGAAATTAAATATAATTTATCACAATATTACTATAACACATCATTAATGTAGAATTTCCCCCTCTATTATTTTAGGACAAATTGTATGGATCATCTTTAATCATTTTGGAGATTGTATAAGTCTTCTGTCCTTTTAAAATTAAAACTTACCCTTTAAAATGGTTATTCGCTCCACTTTCCTGTGTAGTTATCTATTCACGTGTAATTATTATTTGACGTGGATATTAATATTTAAAAAGTCAAAAGCCAGATCATTTCTTTAATGGGGACATCGCATTTGGTGCTTGGTTTTTTTTTTTCTTCCCCCTATTATTTTCGGTCGGATATATTACTACATAAATTTGGGTGGTGAACAATAGCTGTCGTTTGATTTTTTTGTAGCTGTTCCAACGTCAGAACGGCAAAGAGTGCTCTCACCAAGAAAAGTGCCAAGACTTCAACGAAGAGGGGTTGCACAAACAACCTGATACTGATAGTTCATGAAATGGAGATAGGGCCATCGGATAAAATCAAATGTAGGAAATTCAGAATTCATGGGATGTCACGAGTATTTGAGATGCCATAACTCTCATGTCCATCAAGAGAGGAGTCTAGAGAGTTTATTTGACTTCAAGGTGATACTCGAAAATATACAATCAAGAAATTTTAACATCATGTACATTGATCGTGACTTGACACAAAACCTCATTGTGAAGGAACACAAAACCTCATTGAGCTCCTTGAAGCAGTGGCGTCTGTTCCTTAAGATCGGAATGTTCCATTGACAAGGAACTTTCAAAGCCGCTTTTTCTTTTATTTTTTTTTTCTTTTTATTTTGATTAGTTAAAAATTATTACTAGGACCCATAAAAATTTATTTAAAAAAAAGAAAACATTAAGGAACATTTATAAAATAACTCAAAGATAAAATGATAAGTTTCTTTAGAGAAAAAGTTTTTAAAAATATTGATATGATAAATAGGGTGTAACGCCCTGGTACTTGGAATATGACAATCCCCTATGTGTTCCTATTATTTACAGATATGTCAGGTATAAACAATCAACTAAAATCTCAAAAAATACATATTATAATCTCTATATAAAAAGTTAGAATGATCAATAATTAGGTTTGAAGAAGAAATTATTAAGAGTAATATGAAATTATATTGCTTAACTCAAAGGCTTCCTCACACCCCAACTTGGTAACCTTGTAGTGACAAATTTTGAAATTCTTTCTTAGATACTTGCATTTGAAAAAAAAAAAAAAAAAAGGGATCTAATACGAAGTGAGTGGAGTCTAGTATAAAATACAACATACACATGCGCATGAACATCCATTTTTTAATCACACGAATACAAATACAAAGAGACAACAACTAACCATTTAATTGTCTTTATTTTAATCCAACAAGTAACAAATGGATATTCACAACCTCAATACACACAATATATATATACCATATTGTGTATACCGGTATATTCACAACCCCCATACACATAATATACATATACCATATAGTATCGATGCTAGGTATCCCTCAACACCCAGGAAACCAAGAAACACCATAAATCTATCTGAATTATTTTCAAGTGGAACTCCACTCGAGACACCGTCACACAAGATCCACCCATAACCCAAGATCATTGGTCCTCTTAGCCCCTTGGGTAACCAAGCATAATCAACACACATTCAATTAATATCTAATAATTAATTAATCCAATTATACAACTAGCCTAACAACATAAACAACAAGCAAGTATCTTGTACTTGAAACCTAAGAACGACTTATAGAATCTACGTAAAAGGTCCTTTCAATATTAACATTTGTAGTATAACATATGGATAATAAGTTTTATAACTTTTTTTCCAAGTTTACTTATCCTACCTAATCCGCTTGTTTATCTAATTAGATTTCTAGGTCTAAACTTAAAATTGCCTAAGATTTTAGAACAAATTTAAACTTCTAAACTAACTTAGGATCGATTACGTTATACTTTAAAAGGATAAGAAATAAGAAGAAAGAGAGAGATTATAAGTCTATACTTAGGGATCACAATCGTAGAAAACCATGGCAAGACCACACTCAGCATCACAACCATGAACTTTAGCCATGATCCCCTTGGTTACAAATTCCTTCAAATCCCTTACTTGCACTTCACCCCTATGACATTCATAAGGACCATAGGCAAGATCATGCCCATAATCTTAGACCATGTTCTTCTCATTCATAAAATTCCTCTTTAAAACTCAACTCTTTACACCAAAACCCTATCACCAACACAATCCATCCCCCCCAATGAATGACTTCGACCTCCTTGAAACACAATTTTCTTCTTGTTTAACAATCAATTACTAACAATTATCTTATCTATAATCCAATCTTTGTTCAATCCCTCAACAAAATCACTAAGAACTTCAAAATAACAACAAACAAAGATTAAAAACTTACCGTAAGGACTAAGATTTAGCACTCCCTTCAAATTCTTGTCATTTAGGACCATGGATAATGTCCCTTAATTTGTTTCTCTCCTTACTCTAGATGAACAACAAATTTTCTTAAACCAAACCTAGGAAATTCACTAAAGTAGCATTCAAATCCATACTTACCTTGATCTCTTCCTTCAATTTATAGAGTTTGTTGTAGGTCTTTGCTCAATGTTTCACAGGACTCTTTATTCACATCAATAGCGTATGCGAGTGGTTGAGATGGGGATTGGCTTGGCCTAGGCCAATTTCGAGCCAAGCTTCTAAGTCCATCAATTTATAGGGTGATTCAATAGCCTGTAAATCAACCAATCCATTTTTTTTTTTATTTTCCTTCAAACATGTTGTTTTCTTTTTTGTAATTCAAATAATTATATTTTTCCACTATTTTCATCCATTGTGAACCAGCTAATCCAATATTTTGGTAATTCAAATGCGTTGTGAGAAGAGAATGAAAAGTACATATTCTTTACATATGGCCACCACTATAAATTGTAATAGTAAAGTTACACTTTTCTATTAAAATTGGATTTCGCAACAACCACTCACATAAGAAAGCATCCTATATGCAAGATATAAGAAATTACAACAGTAAATATATATTATCAATAAATTTCTTTATTTTTAATAGATTTTATGGTCGTACTACAAGAGCAATTGCCTAAGTATCCGTTGGCTGAAATCAGGTTGCCATAGTTTAGTGATTAATTTTGTTTTTTTTTTTTAATAACTTTAGTATGTTGGTTAATTTTAATATTCCCGAGAAAGCGTTGGCTTGACGTCATTAGCCAGTTTATTTGGTTTATAAAGAAACGTTATATAACGCCTAGGTATTTTTTTTATAGCTCGGATTTTTGAAAATCTATCAAGCATGAATCTAACCTAATTTTTCAAAAAGTGCCAATTATATTTTTTTGGTATTTTTTGAAAATCGTTTTTCTATGTGCTAAAATTTTTTAGAAGGAAAAAGAAGTAATTGAGAACCACCGTTTAGTCAATATTAGCTCACGAGCCACTCCATTCTAAGGTTGACCCTTGACTCTTGTCGGAAGAGCTGAAGTAACGGAAATAATTGTGTTCCTCGATTGATGTCCCCATCGACTCTTATTCTTTACTCGCTGCCTTCCATCAATCTTCATTGTAGACAGTAGCTTCTACGTTGACAATGCTCAGTGATGTATTATGGTTGTCAAGAGTTAAGTAATTTGTACTAAAAGCCTACTCCATAGCAACAATTGATCCTGGAGTAGTGAGGACCTGTCATGTTATGCAGGAGAGTATAGGCTATGTCTTTCTTCGCAACTTCCACCACTCCAAGATATCAAACTCTCGAATACCGATATTATCCTCAAACTTGAAATTAGTGTTAAGATAATGCTGTAGTTTGGTTTGCTTCCCTTCGAACTAATGTCTCTTCAATTTTTGAGCTAGCAATTTCTCTCCCGCAAAGGAGTAGTTATGTATCATTGAGGGTGGTGATGGAGTAATGGTAGCTTAGTCATTGTACATGTAGCTAAATTGTTTAAATAGCTCATTCATCTCCTTGGTTGCTCAGCGAAGTTCATTACCTGTACTTACACTATACAAATCTTGTGTATGTGATAGGTTATCAATTATTTGATGGTACATATTAAGATAGTCCTAAAGCACATCTACTTTACAACATGGATCTAAAATTGTCACAATAAGATAAATAGAAGGGATTTCCCTATAATAATGTAACCACTTGGCCGTCATTTCTGTTGCACAACTTTGCCAAATCAAGTCACCGTGTGCATATAAAAGAATTGCAATTATGTTAATGGCCTTTATAATGAAGTAGTACACGCTAGGCTTGTAAATTTAGGACAAAGTATTAGTGGTATCATGGAAAACTTTAAGTACCAACAACAGCTTATTACATACATCTCAATCCCTTGTGTTAATCTATACTTTCGATATCTTGTGCATATAGAATTTACAAAACAAATCTTTATAATTAACCGTACTTTGTAACATTTTGTATATAGAATTCCAATGATACTTAATGCATTTTTGAAATTTTTTGTACCATTTCCCATCTTGTGCACAAAAGTCTCTCCAAGTTTTATGTTAAGATGGCCTTTTCGTTATTGTTTTAACAGCTAATCTACTTGATGTCACTTTATACTCAAGGGTCTCTATCCCCTTCTTAACACACATATTTAATATGTAACATGCATATCTTATGTGAAAAAACGTACCCCTTAGGTATGGTTGGCAAATATTTGTTTAGTTCATCTATAGATGCAATGTTCACGTTAGTGTTATCAAAACCTATGAAAAAAATTTTACTTGGTACGTTATACTTCTCAAGAATGGTAGTTATTATTCTACATATTACCTCTATCGTATATTGTTTGTTGAGCACCTTAAGGGCCAAAAGTCTTTTATTTAGTTGCTAATTATTATCTATCCAATGATATGTATAAATATTTGATTTTTGCCCATAGTAGTTATAATTTTTGTTTTTAGGGTCATAATTTAGAAAATAATAAAAAAATTGAAAAATGATAAAAAAGACAAAAAAAATAGAAAATTGTTAGAAAAAAAGAAGAAAAAAACTAAAAAAGAAAAAATTCGAAAAAATTAATTTAATGGAATCTTGACTAAATAGTTGTAAAAAAAAAAAAATCTGATACGATGACGTTAAATCTAATAAAATCAAGATTTGTAAAACTCAAATCTATTTTAGATCTTTATCAACTTAGATTCAATTCGATTCGATTCAAAAGATTTGTTTTTGAGTTTTATAGATAAGGGCTGCATGGTGCGAAAAAAAAAAAAAAACAATTACACATTTGTTATAAACACGCTCAAACTCACTCCTTAGACTAATTCTATAGTTGTGCTCGCAATAGGATTAAGGATCTAATTTGTTCCCTTTCATCAACTTTGCGTACATTGTCTTACAGGTACATAATAGTGGTTTTGTAATTATTGTCTATAGCTTGTCTTATTTATTTATTTTTATCTTACTTCGTATATGCGCAATTATTTTTAAGACTTATACTAATTTTTTTATTTTTATCATGTCTTTAATTGCTAGTAATTAGTTATAGCATTAGTGTCTAGTGAACATATATTAAGTTAAATTTTAGTTTTTTTTTTAAGATTTCATATTTTCAAAATGACATTTTTATAAAATCTCATATTTTACAAAATCTCGTTCTTTGCATATTGTATTAATTTAGAAAAATTGTATTAATTTAGAAAAATTGTATTAGGCATGTTAGGGTTTTCTAGATAAAAAAAAATCATTTTGATGTTAATAAAATAAAAAAAAATCTTTAATTGACTTCTTTTTTACAGTGAGATATATTTTCCATAGTTTAGGCTTATTTTCCATAGTTTAGATGTCTTTTCCATGGTTTGAATATCTTTTCCATGGTTTGAATATCTTTTCCATGGTTTAGACATCTTTTTTATAATTTAGATTTTTTTTCTATGGTTTAGACATCTTTTCTATGGTTAGATATCTTTTTTATAATTTAGCTATCTTTTCTATGATTAGGAAAATTTTCTTTTCTTTTCTTTTCTTTTCTTATGTTTTAAGCATCTTTTCTATATAAAAGATTCATCATGTAGAATATTGCATATTTCATAAAAATTGCATTTTTAGGTCTTTAGGGTTTTTCTTGAAAATAAAAAAAATTATCACTTAGTTGTTTTTAAATAAAAATCTTAATTTGGGACTTTTAAAAAAATTAGGTTTTTAGGTTTTTTTTTTATAATTACGAATAAAAATTAGTCTTTTATGGATTTTTTTTAATAAAAATAAAATGGTTAATAAAAACGTAAATTCAAACAATCGTTTTTTTTATAAAAAAAACCAATATATTAAAGTTTTGAGAAAGAACTATGATCGTTTGATCCTAGCTAGTGGGTACGTAGGCATCTTCAGGGCGACAATAAAATATGTAGAAACTTAGGTTCTTTTTTCTTTTGATTTTATTTATTTATTTTTTCTTTAAAAATATTATAATTAGAAGAATAATCCTAATTTTGGTAAATAAATAGTAGTACCTGTTAAGGTTTAATAGGTTAGCTCTCAAATTTGGAATCTTCTAGTTCTTCATTCAAATTAAAATAAAAAACCGGTAGCTAGATCATAATCAATCCGCCCAATTGATTATGGTTTCTTTTTTCCTAATTTCGGTTGGGTGGCGACTTTAAAAATTTTTCTAAATAAAAAACCAGAATTTCCTAATTTCTTTAGTCGAGAATTAATATTAAATGGGTTAGGGTTTAGTATTAATTGGAAATAAGGAAATTAATTTTAAATAAAAGAAACCGAAAAAACAGGCTCAATAACATGTAAGACCCATGTAAGAATTTTCCTGCCATCTATTTGACCATATATCTACACAAATAGATACTTGTGTGTCTAGGGAGCTAAATATTGCTGCTAACTCTTACTTACCTTTGTGATATAACTGCTAGTTGGCCTTTTACATGGTCTTGCTGTAAAAGGTATGTGAGTTTAGATTCAACGACTCTTGTTAATACCACATTCGGAAATTGCGCTTACCTACGCTGAAGGAGAGGTGTACGTTTGCAATGTGTTATGTGAGGGCCATCTTCCGCTTCTCCATGTCCTATTGGAATAGTACGAACAACTGGAAACTACTTAGACGTGCAATTTGCTACTGGGATTTATTGATGCCATACTTTGACGAATGCTTCTGTTGTAGGTGCCTTATCAGCGTATCATAGCCATCTCCTTTCTTCCATGTATAGTTGGAGGAATAGTAGTTGCCTTGCACACAGGAATCGCCTTACTCATCTATAATTTTAGTAAAATATTTAATAAAAATTTCTAACTTCTCAAGTTTAAGGGGCTTATCTGTATTGCCAGGTGGCAACAACTCAATGTCATCTCCACTTATATCTACAACTTCCTTACCCTCCGTGGCGTCATCCCATTAGTACAAAGTTTATTACTTAAAACCAAGAGGAACCATAAGAGACTAATAAATCCTCAATTTGGTTGCTAATGAAGTTATGGTGGATGCTATAGTCATCGACATCAACAAATTGCTCATTTTAGAGATTTTTCCCCTTTCCCTTAGAATCCTTCTTACTAGAGGAAGATCCATGGAATAAGCAATCCATTCGTATTTTTGGCTTTTCACTTGCGACTGTGAAAGGACAGCAAATAAAGAAGTGTATGCAAAGTAGTATATGTAAACAGGTAAATATTATAACTATTGCTTGTAGTAGAAACTAGGGTTCGTAAGAAAATTCTTTTCAATAGAGTTTAGTACGAAAAATTATTGCAAATGAAAAGAAAGTATAGTACACGGAGTAGGTGTGCATGCATTAAAAATAAACATAGAGCAAATTTGAAGCATTTAGAGAGTTCTGGTGAGAGTCTAAGAACTGGTGCATGCAATTTATATATTGCAAATTTCATTGAAATTTTGAATTGAAACATCGTAAATGCATATTCTAAAATTTTTAGAACAATTTTAACATCATAAGTCAAAAAGGTCACCTATGGAGTAATCAAAATCAAATTTAAAAATCTTTGTCGTGACATGTTGGTGCCAAATCATTCACTCACCTATCATGCACTAATAATTCAATTTAGGGTTTAGACTTCAATCAAGTAGGCTCTACAATCACTCTACGTAAAGTATTCATTGTTCACTAAACTTTTTTATTCTTTTATTATCTTTACATTTCTTTTTTACTTTTCCCCATGCACAATCATACCACCCTACCCTCACCCAACACCCCAAATGACCAGCGTGCAATATCAAACATCCCATCATTTTTTTTTTTGTTTTTTTGTTTTAATTGAATGGATCCAAGTAAGATTGATGTGTTGACTCAAAAGTTTCTAAACTTTGTGAAATGTTAAAAACACCCCTGTTCTTAACTCTTATTATTATTCCTTTTTTATTTCCTATGCCATGCCTTAATATGCCATGTCTAATTACTCTATATTTGCCAAGTTTTACATAAGGGCTCTAAATGAGTTTCTTCTTAATGTAAACACCTTAACAACATGGTCTATAGTAGCCTTTCAATATAATTTTGTAGTAAGATTTTCAAATTTTTGGTTTAGGAGTGATTTATGCAATTCATTAATTATTTTATTATAAATGTTTACCAACATAGAAGGTATTACTTATTATCAAGTAAGCTAATTATAAAGATTAAATTAAAACAGGGAAATTCTAAAATTCCCTAAAGTGAACTTAGACTCCATTTTTTCTTGGGATAATGCTATATTAAGTATCCAAGCTTTAAATTTATGCACCAAAACTTTTTGAGTACATTTGGCTGGAAAAAAAAAAAAACTAAAAACTTTTTGAATACCAATTTCAATACTTAAACTTTCATATGACTGCTTGGTATAGCTCCATTAGCTACTATTATATCACATAGCCTTTTTAATGACAAAAATCATAGAGTTAGAATTTTTTTGTTTTTTTATGCCAACTATTTTGCACTTATGAGATAAGGAATGCAAACCCTGGTCCATTCCAATTGGGACTAGTGGTGATGCCACTTATATTTAAAAAACCTTTTTAAAACTAGCTCATTTCCACGTGGAATAATGGCCAATAAGCATTCAAAACGGGTGAAAAAAAAAATCTAACTCAGCTCTTTAAGAAATGTGTTTTTTAGTTAATCAAATATTTTACCAAAATAAAAACCTAAAAAAAAAAAAGTTACATAGAAAAGAAATCAAAGCTCCCTTCCAAATGGACTTGAGTTATATCTATAAGCACCTCATGTTTTATCTATATATCATTCTTTGATAATCTTATCTAAAATATATCAAGCTCCTCATATAATGTGGAGGCAAAATAAAAGATTGATTTATTCATCATAAGGTGTATATTAGAACCAGAGTGATAGGGCATCTTATATACACCTCTAATCACTAGGTATTCTCCATTTTTATTATTTAAAGGCTTTAACTTTTAATGCTAAATTCATCTATGCCATTATGTTGATCAACTAAGCTTAAGTTATCTTTAATTATCTCATTTGATACTGTGATTCACCCATTCTATACTCCCATAAAAATCCTTATTTTTTGTAAATTATAACTCAAAACCTTAACTTTTGATTCATAACCTACAACACCCTTTGCCATTGTCCACTCCATTAAAAACCCTAACTTCGCATTCATCCCCAAGACAACTACTCATTCACCTTCCATAGACTTACAATCAATAGCCACTTTACCTCTACCATATGAAAAGTTTACGGTCCCTTTTTATTAGGGTTTTGTCTCTTATTCTTCTAATATGAAGAGATTTGATTGAAGAAGAAGACAAATAAAGGATTTAGGGTTTTTCACAATTAATAAATTTAGTTTTATAAACTTGAAATGTCAAGTAATAATATATTGTTTTTAAAGTTCATAATTCATCAAAAAGGTCATGTAATTTGATATTGGAGTGACACCAATAATGCATGAAAGTTCAATTAGATTAAAATAGATGGTTGAAAAGCTTGGGTACCTAAATGCAAAAATGATACAATATTTAACTATTAATGTGATATTATCCTTTTGATTCTCTTTTCTTTTAAATTTTAAAAATAAAAAAAAAGGAAAATGGGAAATATAAGAGTAAACTTTAAAAAAAATCCAAAAACAAAAGGTTGAAAATGTTTTAAACAGCTTAATATATATCCTAAGAAAATAAGTTAGAGCATAAAGGATCCACAAGCAACTAAACTACAACATACATAATACTAATTAAGTTATAATTTTAGGTGGAAGCAAACAATATAACCTTAGCATTTCAAAGTTTCGAATACTTAATTCGGCTATACATGTGCATATGCATACATACTCATTTCTATGTGAGGGTTTATTGATCCCATTACCAAGATTAATAATTGAATTGTCTCATACTAACTTCATGACTCATATCAGCCGTTGATAGTATAGTTCCACCATAATGATGACCCATCTATCTACATGTCATAAGATAGGAGTTTCCTCTCTCTTAAAGTATTCGACGATTAACCATCCTTTACCTTGTCATTTTTGTTCATATTATGGATGGCAATCCAACCTTTTCTTCCTATTTTACTCTAGAATATTCCAAGCACATCCTTCCTTAAAAGTGCCCTCCGACTGTCATAGGCCCCCATATGTTTGGGAGGCTTAACTATCCAACCGGTTTTGACATATCATGGCTATCATTAATAGAACGGCATCAACTCTCGACCAGTTTGCTCATGGAATGCTAAACCTACTTCAAAATCAACCTATTCCTCGAACGATAACCATGTTAATGGCACTCATTTCACATTGTAGAGAGTTTGGTGAAAGTTATTTTCAAAAATTGTAGAACATTCTATATAAGGTTAAGATAAAGTTTGATGAACGGAATCTAAAAGAGTTTAATGAAGGAGATAATATGGAATCATATGAGGGAAATCTTGTAGAACCTTCTGTAAAAAGTAATGTAGGACTTAATGAGAAGGATGTGGTTAAACCTAGTGAAGAGGATCCTATAGAAGCTTTTATAGAAGGTAAGATAGAACCTAATGATGACCCTATAGAAACTATTGTAGAAGATAATTGAGTAGTAGAACCTAATGGAGTAGGAGATATAGAAGCTAATGTAGAAGGATAGCCCTTTGAAGATGATGTTAAGGTTCATGAGATAATTTATATTCAAGATGACAAAAGGATTATACTTCTAAGTTTGGTTTTGAGGATTGAGGATGAAGTTAATAGGAGATGAGTAAAAATATGTAGTACAGCCTTTCAAAAAGGATAATTTAGTAAGGATGTAATAGAAAGATATGGAAGCTTAAATCTAAGGTTAGAAATAAAAAAGATAAATGAGAATCATGGGATGATCAATTTCCTAGTCCTAATAATTCTAATACCATATCACTAAGTTTAGATATTGCTAAGTATGTGAGTGAGGAAGATATAGGATAACTAGAGATATAGTTGAGTTTTAGATAGATCAAATAAGGAAGTAAACCTGAAAGAGAATTTTGAGGATGACCTAAGTGAGATATTAGTAGAGACCTCATTAACATAGAAGAAGTAGTAACGGGTGTTAAGATAAAGACATGAAGATAGTAAAGATGAAGGTTGTTAGATAATTGATGTCTCAAAAAATGTAGCAAATGCCAACCAGAGTTTGGCACTAAAAGCAATAAATTGGATTAATTTTAGTATAAGATCGATTAGACCATTAGAGTTGGTAATAGCCTTTACTAACTTAGATAGATAGGAAGATTGGTAGCTACATGCACTTATCTTAAGCCTTAAGAACCTTTCTAAGACTCTTCACAAAGTCAAAAATAGACCTTAGTAACTTCTAATTGAAAAGAGAACCCTTTTGCTAATTTAACCTAACTTCAAACATGTTTAGATTTTTAACACATTTATGTTTGCATAGTAAATTCCTATTTAGGGGATATGTTTGCTTTTATAAATGAGTATCACTATAAATCTTAATATATTTAGTGTAGGTTAATATAAGTTAATTATGAATACACTTAAATCTTTCAAAGCATTTTTGAATTATTATATGTATGACCTACATGTGAAATATTATTTCTGCATCATATATATGAGCTTTGAAACTGAAACTAGTTATATTTATATAAGATTTGATTAACATGCATAAGAACTAATAAACATCTACAATATATAATAACATCATACCTAAACTCGTGCCTTTTTCTTTTCACTTGAACATAATTAAAATTCTACACAAGTAGTAGATCTTATGTGACTAATGATTCTTCCATACTTTGTATCATAAGCTATTATATATTGAATTATATGTCATTTATTCGCTTAGTGAAATTTTATGATAAAAGTAGAATTATATTGTTACTTTATTTAAATTTTCGAATTAGATATATGTACGCCAAGTCGACTATAGCTAATATCCCTATTTATAAATTATGGCTAAGGTTTATGATAGAAAGGATAACAGAAAACTTGATACTAAGTCATATATCAAACCCACTCTTTTAACCTTCTACAAGACTAATCTAAGAGAATATCTCCCATCACTCCTTATACCACATGAACCAAATTGTAAATAAATTAGAGACAATTAAACTACCTCTTTCCTCTTAATCCACAAAAGCAATCTTGAAAAGTATTACCTATCACTTCTTGTAAAATTTGAACCAATTAATGAATGATTTAAGATCAAACTACTACCTACCCCTACACTCTTTACCTTAACCCTATATGACAACAACATTGACAATAATAATAACTCTGTAAAATAATCCTTTATCACCCTAATATTCATAAATCTACTTATACAAGCCAAATTTTACCTCGATGTCTATTATGATTGAATGCCTAGATATCCTCATAATGACATAATCAAATGACAATCCTAAATCAAGAAAGAACATAGTCCTAAATATAAAAACTACATTCGTTTGTCATAACAATCAACCCCAGGGATGATGATAAAACGAAAATAAGAATAATAGAACAAATATGAACTTAACTTAATAAAGACTACAAGAAAAGGATAACAAATATTTATAATAAGCTCCAATTGGGAAGGAATGGCAAATTTGTAAGGTCTATGTCAGAATGACAGACCTCGTTGACCTTAGGTCGTGTAGAGTCCTATTACTTCGAGTTAAGTATGAGTCCAGTCAAGAGTAGCAATGTTAGGTTACGTCGATTGTTGATTGTTTAGGTGAGTCCCAATTAATGAGAAGTCAAGATTTATAGCTCATTCCTACTAGTATAATTGTACAAAGACATGTAGAATATGAGGACCATGAAACAAGAAGAATAATGATTGCACTCAAAGGCATAGCACATACAAAGATAAAAAGATGAAGTAAACAATAATAATAATTAAAAAATTAAGCTGATGCAAACAAACCTTAAATCTCAAAATCTACATCATGAATTCAACTAATACTAATGACAATATAATAGTAACGACATACTTAAATAACCAAGATCAATAGAAAAGTGTTAATTCCAAAATTAAACTGCTAATATAATTACAATAGATTCGATTTATCAAATTTGATATGAATTATAAATAAGAAAAAAAAAGGATCATAGATAGAATTGAGAACTTGTACATATATATATAAACAAATAACATTAAAAACCATCAATTTCGAATTATTCTTGATAATGAGTATGATTATGATTTCCATTTCCTTATTATAGAGACAATTAGATGGTAATGACAATCTTTATAATTAGAACCAAAGAAATCTAATATATACATAAGAAGTAGAATAGTATTTGAAATAACTATTATTAGGTTATAAGAAATCAAGATGATAACCTTATGAGATCTTCGATACATAAACATAACTAGTAGATCTCGAGATGGTCAACGATGTAGCTACAAGTTGGTAAATTTGAAAGATCAATATTGACAGGGGGGTGCGAGGGTGGGGGTTGGGGGGAAAGCTAAATAGAATATTCATGAACCTTGAATGAATAACTGAAGTTTAACATAATAAGATTTTAAAAACCATGAGATACAATAAAATCAGTAGATTGAAAAACTCTTATGAGAGACTATGTGAGCAAAAAGGAAAGTTAAGAAAGTGGAATATGCCTAAATACAAAATCTAGTAAGGATTTTGATTAGTTTAGTTTAGATAGTTAAAACTTAGAAAATATTAGGTAGTATGAATAGCCGCTTGATTTAGAAAAAATTATAAAGAACTATTGAAAGCTTGAGGTTATCCAATAAGAATGGAGGGACTCAAGAATAAATATAATTATTGTAGAGTCCTTAGAAGTTAGTAGTAGAAGCTTTTCGCAAAACCGGATAAAGACAACTTAACTCATTTGTAACAATATTTGGAATTGAAACTAAGTTAAATATTAAATCTTATAGAAACTGAAGAGAGTATAAGAGATATTAATTAACTTTAGAAAGCAACCCTCTTAAAATACTGGATAATTGGGTTCGGAAGTGAAAAATAAAAATACTCAATAGGCAAAGGTATACTAATGAAATAAACTTCTACAAATGAAAACTTAAGGTTACAAAATTTTTTAGAACAAAACTTTTCTGAATAAGGGTGGAAATCTTATATCCATTTTAACAAATAAGATCTTAACATCGAAAATTAGAACATCCATAAAAAAATTTACTTATTATAGTTTGAAATATATGTTAAGCTACAAACCAATTAAGCGACCTGAAGAATTTGAATAGTCGAAATGGAATTACAATACAAGTTAAAAATCTTTAACATTGATTCGTTATTTATTGAACAAAAAACAAAAATTGTAAAACTCACAATCCAAAGAACGAAATCTTACATATAAATTAATTAATCATAAAATTTAAAATTAAAAAAATGATGTGAAACAAAGTTTAGAAATAGATATATAAAAGAATTAATTAATTATAAATAAATTAGCTAACCACAATCATATAAGTTCAAACTCACAAATTTAGGTTATCCATGAAATTTGTTTGTTTAGGCTCAAAATTAATAGTAATGCCCCAAATGTTAAGTAACTTTGTAAATTGGATTTTAGAAATAGAGTAGTAAAATATTAATATAAGCTAAAACACTAAAAACCAATCAATTTATCTACTAACTCTTAGATCTTCGAAAATTGCAATCCAAAATTTTCGAAAATTTGCAAATAAATGAAACAACTTAGAAAATTAATAAATCATGTGAAAAATAATTAAAAATAATAATATGAAAGAAGTTAATTAACTAAGTGTGGGTTATAGAAGCTTTAATGAAAGTTTCTATTTTAGTTAAAACTAACTTAAAGGACTAAACATAATAAACTATAATTAGTTAAATAATCAATTAATAAGAGCTGAAAGTTTTCTTAAAAACCATGGGTTAGGTATTGGTTTTATCTAAAACCATGAATCCAATACCATAGATTAGGTTGTGGTTTTATAAAGCCCCTTGACTAGTGGCAATATTAGGAGAAAATTTACAACACATGTCATGCATGTGTGTTAACAAACCCATTAGACCAAGGCTATAATTACCCCTCTTCTCTCTCCCATTTTGGACGCTTTAGATACCTGAAAACTTAGGAAAGTTTGTGCTATAATTTTTAGGGTCTTAGGTGAAAATTTAGGAAGACTAGAAAAAATGGATGCAAATTTATATGGAGAACTTGAATCAATTGAAGACTTGATAGCAAGCCACCACAACCAATAGAGGCCCCATCCAATGCCCTTTTTGGTCAATAAACACCGAAATATCAGTAGCCATTGGAAATTCCAACATCGATAAGTTCAATTTTCCACCCCATTTTGAAAAATTTGTTAAAATTATCAAATTTTATTTAAAAATTTTTGAAAAATTTATTCTAACATTAATTCAAGTATATTTTCATCTAAAATTGTTATTTTTATAAAATTATTTGATTTTATATATTTCCCTTAAGAAAAGTGATTTTGATAGATTTTTAAAAGATTAAACGATGTGGTTTCCTTTTAAAAATTTTATTGTAAATACCTTATTACATGTAAAAAATTTCCATGTAAAAAGTTATCCTAATTTTTATTTTATTTTATCAAGGTTAATTTTAGTTTTTGAAAAACCAATAAGCTAAAATTTAAGAAAATTTTATTATTTTTTGAGTTTTTTTTTTGTGAAATTTGAAATCTAATAACTTTTTAAATGATTTTGATAACATGTAGTGGGTTGAGATTTAATTTTGAGAAGAAATTGTTGGATTTTATGAAAATGAATAGTTTTCTAAAGTCAAATTCAATTATTTCCATTTAATTCTTTACATTGGTTTTATAAAGATTGTTAAATTGATTATTTATATTAAACGAACCTTAAAAATTAGTAGTGAATGAAGATAATTAGTTGTTGGATATGATGAATTTTTGCCTTAAAATCATGATTTTTTGCCCAAAAATAGGTATTTTAAGTGAATTAATAGATTAATCATGTTTAATACCCTTTTTGGTTAAATTTTCAAGTGATGCATAGTTGGTCTTGATGGGTTCCAAGCAATACGAGTTGATATCAATGAAGTTTTGGCTAAGATGAGTTGGAATAAAGTGAAGGAAAGTGTGCAATGTGGAGTTTTCGGCAAAATGGAGAGAATCTAGTAGCATAGAAGGTCCTATTAAAGCTCTTGATGAGCTAGTAAAGGATGCTAATACCTATAGAACATCCTGTAGAAGCTCTAAAGCAAGTTGGTGATATGTATAAGGTACTATAAAAGCTTCCTTGATTAAGATAACTTTAAATATAGTAGTAGAGATTTCAATAGAATGTTTTCTGGTATAGAAACTATAACCAAAATTTATGTAAAATGTTGTTAGAAGCTATGCTTAATAAAGACCATAAGTCATGACACTAGTAGAAAGTTGTGTAGAAGGTTTCATAACAAAGAATACAAATGAAGGCCCTAGTAAAAACTTAAGCAGAAGGTCCTATATAAGTAAAGAATATAAGTAATGGTCCTAGTTGAAAGTTAAATGGAAGGTCCTATAGACCTAAAAGATCTTAGTAGAAAGTTATATAGAAGGTATTATAAACCAAAGAAACCCTCATAAAAGGACAAGTAGATGGTTTCAATAACCTAAGTAGAATTAATTAATGGCTTTTGAATACTCAAAGAATAATAAGCCTAATCAAAAGTATAACCATTAAAACACTTTTACTTCAATAGATTGTATGGAAACTGAAATATAATTTATAATATAAGGTTCGCCAAAGACAAAAAGGACTATGGCATTTAGTGTATAAGACTGACTATAAATCTAGATAAGTGGGATCGATGTTTAATGGAATTTTGGAATACTACGTTATAAGTACTTGGAGGCTAAAGTGTGTGTTGTTTGTGCTTGTAGAGTAACTGTTTGTGTGCATGCAACATATGTGCTTCAGATCTATTGTGCTGTTATGGTAGCTCTACTACTTGTGTTGTTTGCCTTACTATGTTCAATGTTGTAAAACTTAAAACAGCAAATTCAGTTCAATCGGATTAAGCTAAAACCGGCTATAAAACCGAGCTGGTCCATTAATAAAAATTGGCTATCTACTGACCCGAAAAAACTAGGATGGCTCAAGCTATCTAACTAACATTCGAGTAACCCAATTAAGTTCACTAAGTCAAGATAACCACTAGTAAAAAGAACGAAGAAAACATAAAATTAAAAACAATACAACCATTGGTTACCTAATATAATTGCTTTACTTGGACCTTCACAAGACAAAAGCCTAACCATAAGCAAAAGCCAATATTAAAATTACTGTTTACTCATACATAAATGACCATTATTTAGCTTTTTAGTTTTAAGCTACCCCCTTAGGCAAAGGAATGTTGAACTTCAAAATTAAAAGATTAAGGCAATTTACAATAGCATGGAAAAGTTTACACGTCAAAGAGTTCATCCATAGTTATCCCCTTAAAAAATATACCTAGAAACACTACAACCAATGACATGCTAAGGCTAAAATTGCAAAAGCAACATTCAAACTATTAGTCCTCCAACCATCAAAAAATGATACAAAATATCCAAGTCAAATACAACTAATATTTTTCTATCGAAAAAAATATAACAGATATTCGTTAAATTATATAGACAGCACATATATGAATAAGTACAGCTATATAAGATTCCTTTATTAAAAAGGAAATCAATATATTAGATGTATTCTCATAAAATAAATTGAGACAAGGGTTCCTATTAAGATATTATGTGAAAACGAAAACTAGAAAAAAAAAAAAAAAGAAAACATTATTGCTACATGGATAATAGCAAGAACATGATAAGGTTATTGTGAACTTTAAATTTATTACAATCTACGTATCTTGTTATTAATAAATAAAATAAAAGTTATTTTTTAAATATTTTTATTAACCCTAGTTCAACCCCCAGTCAACCTCAATACAACCCCTTAACTCTCTTACATGTTCAGGTTAATCTTTTGGGTCGAGTCTAACAACATTGGCTATGTTCTAGTTTCTGGTCTATTTGTCTAAAATTGTTTGATCACTCTAAAATTAAACGAACTTGAACTAGAACTAAAACTTTTACCAAACATGCATTAGGATTTTTTTATCAAATACCAACCTTTTGATGAAAAAGCTAAAATTGGCCTTTTTTTTGCTCTAAAGGCTAAACTAAGTGAAAGCATATGAGGTTGTGATGAGGTTAAGGATGTTGGTTTGATGGAAGTCTCGGGAAGAGCATTTCTTCCTCGTACAATTCTAGGTTTGGTCAAAAGGCATTGTAGTTAGAACTCGAGTTAAAGTTGCATAATTTCTCCAACTTCATAATAGACCAAATAACATCATACAAATTACATTGCATTACATCTAACTTGCTAATTAACTACCTTACTTCTTGTTTTTTTTTTCCTGGTAAATAACTACCTTGCTTATTGTTGTTTTGTTTATACCTCCATCTCCGTCCCCTTATGGAGCAATGGTTGCTTATATCCTCATAGTTCTTTTATTGGTCTTAGAAAATAGACATCATGATCAATTAATACCTAAACATGTAAAAGATGGACAATAAGTCTAGAGTGAAGAGTAAAAGGATTCGAAATATTCTTTTTATCTTTCATTTGGGGTCAAATTGACTACCTATATGATCCATACTAATTTGTAGTATTTTATTTATTGTAATAAAGAATTTTGAATTTTCTTTTGGAAACTTTATGTAAAAACTCCATGTAAATTCATATTTTTCAAAAGAATATATGATTCAAATTTCTATTTTTCCAAAGAACTATATTAATAAAATGTCTTTATTTTACTTTATATATTGAACAAAAAAATGTTTTAGAATTGTTTAGTCGTATGTGTCCTATGTATAGGAAGTTTATGATAGCGACCAAGTGGTCAATTTTTGCCATAGATTGGTTTATATGGTAGAACTATTATGACTTTATTACTCTTAAAGTATGACAATGTATGTACAAAAAAAAAATATCTATATATAATTACCATTTATATGAACATATATATAGATATATTATTAGTTACATGACTTATGAAAGTGGAGAAATTGATGAAAAGCATTATGTAATTACTTGCATAAATTTAGGAAAATGGGGAAATAGATCGATAGTGTTAGTTTTACTATTATTTTACAATATTAATCTCTTATCGAAATTTTTGTACCTTGAAGTCCATAAATAATGAGGACTCTGATAAAATGAGAAATAAACAATATCACAAAATATCATCAACAAAGAACAACATTGATATCCTTTTTGGGAGTATAGATATAAGCATGATAATAGGAAAGAGAAATAAAGAGTGAATATATATATTATCACCATATAATATTTGAATAATAAAAAACACTAGTGGCTTATATACTTGAAGGTAATAGTAGGGAATAAATAAATATTCCCAGAATATGTCCTAATAAGAAAAATTAAATAGCATTCAGTTATTTCTAAAAAGGAGGCATACTTATATTTGGTTATATACCAATTTAATATTGTAATTAATGAGATAAATTAAAATCCCCATGATAAAAGAAAATTATATGAATGGAATATTGGAAGATAATGTAATATTTGGTAATGGAATAAAGGTCAGAATGACTGTGTTTAGAAATGCCAATAGAATGTAATGAAATGACATTACATGCATAAGTATTATTAGTTGTCAAAACTATCCTTAATTATTGTATGTTATAATTGATTTGAAGATTAAATAAGTAATTTTAAGTCGATATAATTAACGCGGGTACAACAAGAATCGTGATTCCATCCCTGAAAGGGAAAACCAAATTCCTCCTTTTAGGAGGAATTGACAATTTCTTGAATTGCAATCTTACCTTCAAGTTACACTTCCAAACATAAAGAAATGAATGAAGCTCGGAATCACAATTCCATTTCAATTAATTCTCCCATACCAAATGTGACATAAATTTGTAACATATTCTACTAATGATCATTCTTAAGATATTACTTTTCTTTCCCCCATTTATTCTAATCCAAAAAGTGAGTAGGCTACAAACACTCTAAACATGTGTCATTGGTTTTAATAATAAATCGAAGATAAGATATATATATATATATATATATATATAATAGGAAAGAGGAATGAAGGTGAATATAAATATTATTATAAAATATTATTTGAATAATAAAAAATACTAAAAATATCAAACATATCTAGTTATAGCTCACAGAAGGAATTAGAGAAAAGTTATGTGGGAAAATGATTGAAGAGTCTTTGATATGATCTTCACTTGACAACAAAAGAGCCATAGCTCAGAAGTTTGGAAGAGTAATTGAGGATGTTATAAATGCTAGATTTTTTTTCTTTTTTCTTTTTGTATTTTCTCTTTTGTTAACTGTAAAGCTAATGCATGTGATGATTAGATGGTTAACATGGCAAATGCTAAGTGTTTAGCTAATTTGTTATTGTTAACTAAACTCTCATCCCCCAAACCTTTTATTCATTAGCTTTATCTTTCAGTAAGTTTTTGTGGCAAATAAAAAAAAAAAAAGAAAGAAAGGAAAAGAAAAAGGAAAAAAAAAAAAAGGTGATAGTTGATTAGAGAGCAAGTATGCTAAGCCCTAGCTATAAAATAAGTAATGTAGCTGTAGTAGAATATTGTGCAATTTTTATCAATTTTTCTTCTATAGAAAAATGCATCAAAACGACCAAAGTTTTGTCTAGTTCTTTTTTTCTTTTCTTTTTTTTTTTTATTTTCTTCAAGATCTTGGTTTTCAATTTTTTTTTAAAATGGGCTAAAATAATGATTTCTCCACTCTTCATTCCAAACCATGTTAAAGTTAATTTTTGAAATGTGAAAAAAATAAAATAAAAGTATAAGTCCTAAAATGAAAAAGCTAAGAGAATGATAAAACTTAAGTTTTTTATACTTTTTTCGTTTCATATTCTACATTCATATATGCCCTCTACCTTTATGCATTCGGTATATCTATTGCTCGTTTTTGAAACCTTGTGCCCAAAATGAAAGAAAAAAAATGAAAGCATAGATCATAAAATAAGGAAAAAAATTTAAATCATTATGGTTTACGTTTCCTATAACTCCCCATGGATGCACCTACAATGATTGTGTAGAATATATATATATATATATATATATATATGTTATATAACCATTCATACGGAAATAACCATTAGTTACTTCGTCAATGAAAATGGAAAAATAGATGATAGTTTTGCATAAAATTAGAAAAGTAGGGAAATGGATGGTAGTTTTAGTAATATTTTATAACAATATCCCTCTATCAAAATTTTTATAATTTGGAGATTAGGACTATACAATAAAATAAGGATTAAACAATATTACAAAGTATCAAAGACAAAAAAAAAAATAGTGATATCTTCTTTAATAATGTAGGTATAGATATAGATATAGATAATAGGAAAAAGAATTCAATGGTGAATATGTATCTTATTATGAAATATTATATAAATAATTAAAAACACTAAAAATATTAAACACGTATCATTAGCTTTAATAATATTAAAACATAAGATATATAGATATAGATAATAGGAAAGTGAAATAAAGGGTGAATGCGTATTTTATTATCAAATATTATTTGAATAATAAAAAAACACTAAAGATATCAAATATGTGTCACTGGCTTTAACAATATAGATATTTTTATTGTGACCATGTATTATTGTTTGATGTTGTTGTCGTTGTTTTAATACTTTTTTATCATTCTATCTTCTTTTCATATGTATAAAAAATGATACAACTCAAACCCAACCAAAATGAAGTTATGCTAAGCTTAGTTTTGAGGCCTGTTTTTAGTGATTAAACAACACCATATTATCTATACATAAAGTTTCAATCTAAGATGATTAAGTATGAAAAAATAAGAAAGCCCATGCTTTAATATATAAGAAACCCTTCATGAAAAAATTAAAGAAAGAGGAAGAGAAAAGAAAAAGAATTGATAGTAGGCATACTAAGGAAGGGCTCCGAGGTGGGGGTAGGGGTTGGATGGTTAGCCCTTCCTTAGTATGCCTTTTTCCTAAGTAGCATGAAGGTGATTTTGATGATATTGATAGCCCCTTACCATTTAATCTTGTGCCCATCCCTAAGGCATGCCTTTGCACTATCAATTAGCCACTTATACTATATTTCCACAAGTATTTCTCTTTGATACACAATTGACATTGAATACAAACTCATACGATTCAAGCATACACGATTATTACTTACACCAAAGGCATAGGTATACACATGACCCCTTACTCAAAATATACATGAATACAAATACACCATATTGCATAAACAGTTATGAAAAACTCAAAAAAATTCAATGATACTAATAGACCATGTGTTCAGATAGTGGCATGCATGTAATAGTAATATTTAAAAATGTGATAGTGAAAGAATGTAGTTTGTGAAAAGATATCAATTATATATTTATATGTTAGAATTTTATTAGTATATGTATGCCACTTATTCAAATACATTATATATTAGTACCATTAAATCTTTTTTCATAACAAATATATACATGAATTAAATATATGCAAAAGATGCATACACGCATGCTCGATTAAAAAAAAAATAAAGGTGCGCATACACGTATGCTAGACACAACACATGCACCATACATGAACATGTCCTATACAAAACAAATTGTCATGTATACAATGACATATATCTTATTAGGAACCTTGGAGATAAACACTTGCTCATAACTTCACAAGTGCAAGAGTATGTACTAATTCACAGATTAGCTAAGGAAAAAGAATATATTAATCACTTATATTTAGAGGATGGCACTTACACAATGTTGGACTTGTAGCAGCAATTAAACATGATTAATTGTGATAAAAATACAATTGTAAGAGCATGGTTTAAAGAAAAACATTTCACTTATAGTATTAATAAGAAAATAGGAGAGATAAGTCACACACATATAAAAGATTGCAACTAGCAGTAGCTTTATGGACGAAGAGGAAAAGAAACACAAACATATGTACATAACATAATTGGTGTAAATAACGTAACATGAAGTCGCCACTTACCTTAACCATATATGCATTCATGGCAATGGTCTAAGGTTAAGTTTGAGTCATCAAAAGCTCTTAACAACTAGTAGCAAAGCTATAATACTTAGTCATCTAAAAGAACTGACTTAACTAACTGAAACTTTATTCTTAAGCTATTCCTTCTACTTCTTGGACTATACCCTTGATCTTAGCTTACAATGCATTTGTTGTTTAATTGAATAAAACAATATGAGCAAACGCACAAGCTCTCCCTAAACTTTGACATAAATGCAAATACATCTTTTGAACTTTCAAATGTTGCAAACTATACCCTATACCTTCTTAAACTTTGATAAATTAATAGATAACCTCCTAAATTTATAAGTAATCCTCTAAACTTTAATCTTGGCATGAAAACACCTCTTTAGAATTTATTAAATGTGCCATACTACACCTTAGAATTTTACTTTACTCTATGTATGTGTGTGTGTGTTTTTTTTGTTTTTTTTTTTTTGTTTTTGAACTAGAAAAGTAAATTTCAGTTACGTTGCCAATTTATTTATATTTAGAGAGATTTATAACATTTAAAAGTTCAAGAAATATTTCTACATCGAAGTAAATGTTATTTGCAATTTCCCAATAATCTTATTCCCAAGAGTTGATTGAGAGTTTGGGTTGATTTTGCAAGACTGAATAGATACAAATATGATGGTTGAAGTCTTTCATCCTATAAAAAATAAAGAGCCTTTGTTAGCTCAAGGGTAAGATTGCTTATTATTTGTATTCAGTATTAGTAGTCATGATGGATTGTTTTTACTAAGTTTTAAGTCTTGAACACAACAATGGTAATTCTCTATAGCATGCTAGCCATAGTGAGATATGATGACTTAAAATGGTGGTTTCAAGCTAAGTTTGATACATTTCCCAAAGCGCAACTATCAACATGGTAAAGCCACCTTAAGGGTAGTTTTTTATGATTTAACAAAAGTTCGAATATATGGTAGTGATGGATTAATAAAGGGTTTAGAGTACTTTTTGTAAATGGTCTTAACTTTAGAGTCAATTGAGTGAGTAGAGAAAGATGAAGATATGAGGGTAAGAGATTAAGTAATGGAGTGCCAACCTGTCGACCCTTCACTTAAGCTTACCTCTAAGGCTTACAATTTCTTACAAGAAAGGATCTTGTCTTCCCAACTTGCTGAGGACGAGCTCTAATACATGAAACAGCTATGGAAGAACTAACTAAAGCCCTAGCTTAGATGCACTTTACTTTATTGAGACTTTTACTTAGTTGCTAACCTATTGAGTGCTAAGGCCAACCTACCAACGCCAAAGCTGACCTACTGAGTGTTGAGTTAGAGGTCTTGATATACCGAGCTCTCCTTTTCCATCATACCAAGCTAGAGCTTCACCAAATCACCTCAGTAGCTCTCAACACAGCTTGGGAACAACAACCTCATCATCAACTTAGCTCAACCACAACGCCCTAAGATTCTAAAGTACAAGCCCACTGATAAGCTGCTACCTGTTTATTACTTTTCTTGACATTGTAATATATTCTCTTTACAGTAATTGTCTCATTTACCCTTTTTAGTAATGTAATGGGTCATTATCTTGTATTACCTTTTATTATAATGGCACATATTTTCTTGTTACCCTATAGATTTACTATAAATAGTCCCTTATCTTTTGTAGTCAAAATCATCTTACATCTTACACCTTTCAATTAATGAATATTCTTGTACTTGCAAGATACCTTTCTCCAAGTACATCCCTTTCTTACACTCTTATTTAATCTTGTCGAGTAGCTTGAGATTAGTGGCGAGTAGATTTTAGTATTAGCTTATGCATAATATTAGGTAAAGTACTAAGTTGTGTTGTGTTCATTGGTGCGTTACATCGTACAAGCAACCTCATGGAAGCTACTGTGTTTGCCGACGTATCCATTCCCTCTTTCTTTAATACCTTGAAGGATCTACCTAATTATTACTTTATATGGTAAGCCCTAATGATTACTGAGCTCCTAAGCACATTATATCATCTTAGAATCAAAGCTTGAGGTTACGACCAAAAGCTAAATATTATAGTAGTTGCTTCTTGTTATAGTGTATGTTCTGTTATACTCAATTCTCTAGTAGAAAAACAAAGCAAGTTCTTAGGCTACTATGCAATATCATATTATCAAAGCTATGTAAAATCTTCTGTTGAGTAGTAAACTTCCTAAAGTTTTGTAGTGAGAATGTCGAATCCCAATGTTCGAAGAGAGATTAATGATGTTGAAAGTGATGCTCATGGTTGCAGTTTGTTACCCAACAAAACCTACGAACTATTGATGAGCAATTACAAGATCTTGTTTCTATTATAGCCAACCTAGTTATATTAGTATAAAAGGTAGTAGAGATAGGCCTCAAGAGAGAGTTGATGAATGAGGTCGAGATGTGAGAGATAGGTCGAAAAAACAAGTAGCTAAGATAGAGTACCAAGACTGTTAATGTGAACCCAACTCTGCCTTAACATGTTGAGAGGTTTACAAAAAGGAGACTTAAGTTAGATAAAGTTGAAGAGTATGGGGAAAAGGAAGAGTAGTATGATGGATTTGAAGAGCGTGAGCTCTATGAAAGAAGCTGAACATCTTAAAGTGTAGATTCTGAGCTTTAATAGGTCCAGTAGTGTTGATGACTACCTAGACTAAAAGGAGAACATTGAAAAAATATTTGACTTCTATGATTACAAGGACTCAGTGCATATTTAAGTAGCTACTTTAGAATTTTCTAAGTATGTAGCAATGTGATGGAAGAAACTGCAAATGTACATTAGCGAGCCTGACTTGAAATTCGAACTTAAAATGAGATGAAGAGTGTTCTTAAGAGTAAATCTGTTCTAGAACATTATGAGCAAGACACCTTCCGACATCTTTAGGAACTCAAGCAAGGCAGCCGAACTGTAGATGAGTATGTTCGAGAGTTCCAACTACTGATGATTTGCTGTGATGTTAATGGGCTTGGAGTGTAGATAGTAGCTAGGTCATTTTTGGACTAAGATATGAGATTGATAATATAATGGAAGTGCAAAGGCTAAAAAATCTAGATGAAATCATTCGAGTGGTACAAAGGGTTAAAAAGCAAAGCAAAAATTAGCTTAGTCAAGCATAAAATAGCTAACCTAGCTTACTGAGCTGGACTAGTATGCCAAACCAACCTAGAAATGATAGAGCTCAGTATAGTTCTAAGTCAATCACCAAAGTTAAATGCTAAGCAAACTTAATGATGGCTGAAGAAAGATTAGGTTGAAGAACCTGAGGTCTAAAGGGATTAAGTTCGGAGCTCTAGTAGGAAAACCCGAGAGATGAAGTGTTTCGAGTGCCTTGGTTTTGGACATGTAGCTAATTAATGCCTGAACTAACGTATCATAACCATCAAGAGAGATAAGCCTCAATTTAAAGTGGAGAGTGCTACTAAAGGAGAGGAAGAAGAGGTGGATGTTAATCACCTATTAGACAAGTTTCAAGAAGATTATGATGCCTAGATCATACTTGAATTAGGAGAATATTGCATGGTTGTGCGTTAATCACTTAGTAACTTTATTGTCGATGAGAATAAACAACAAGAGAACCTCTTCGACAAGAATTGTCAAGTGAATAGCAACCTATGTGCTGTGATCATCGATAGAGGAAGTTGTACCAATGTAATAGTGCAAGGTACGGTGAAAGCTCTAAAGTTGCTGGTCTACCCTCACCCTAAGCCCTATAAGATACATTGGCTTAATGAAAAGAGAGGTTTACCCATTGCCAAGTAAATCAAAGTGTCGATCACTATTAGTGACAGATACAAGGATGAGGTGTTATGCAATGTCTTACTTATGTGTGCTTTACACATACTATTAGTAATCTTAAGGTACTCTATGATGAGTATAAAAACAAGGACGGGAAGAAGGTTACACTGACCCTAATGAGCCCCAAACAGGTTCAGGAGTCACAAGAAAAGATTTCCAGATCGCTATAAAGGAAGTCCTTAGTGATATTTCCAGCCCAATTTCCAAGGACGTTAAGAACAAAAAGTTTATACTCCTATTGTTAGAAGACTTCTTAAGTTGAAAGATGTCGGAGCATTCCCTACTAAGGTACAGACACTGCTCTAAGAATATGCTGACTTGTTTACTACCGAATTACTAAAAGGTTTACCCCCTATCAAAGGCATAAAGCATTGTATTGACCTTCAACTTGGAGCTGCTCTACTAAACCAACCTACCTATAAGCTTAATCTTAAGTAAGTAGTGGAGTAGAAGAAACAAGTTAACAAGTTGATCGAGTAAAGGTATGTTTGAGAAAGCATAAGCCTTTATGTTGTACTAGCTGTCTTATGCCTAAGAAGGTTGGTACAGGGAGAATATGCATTGATAGCCGAGTTATAAACAAAATCACTATTAAGTACTAATATCTGACCCTATGATTGGATGATATGTCTAATGAGTTGCATATGCATGAATTTTTTCGAAGGTTAATCTAAATAGTGGTTACTACCAGATCTAAATGAGATTAAGAGATGGGTGGAAGATTGCTTTCAAAACGAAGGGTAGTTTGTATGAGTGGTTGGTGATGCTGTTTAAGCTTGCAAACGTACCAAGTATCTTCATGCGACTTATGAATCATATTTTGAGATCCTTGATAAGAAAGTGTGTTATGGTTTATTTTGACGACATTTTAGTATATAGTGCAGAACTCAACTCTTATGTCGAGCACTTGAAAGTAGTATTTGATATCCTTCGAGTTGAAAGATTGTTCAATAATATGAAGAAATGTGTATTCTGTCAAAGAGAGGTAGTATTCCTTGGATATATTGTCTTTGAAGGAGAAATTAGAGTTGATGATTGAAGGATCTAAGCTATTCTTGAATGGTCAATACTGACTAGTGCTACTAAAGTTAGGAGTTTTCATAATCTAACTTTGTTTTATCAAAGATTCATTCGGAACTTTAGTTCCATAGCTACCAAGTACAACATTAGAGGGTATCTTACCTAATCAATATGAACATGATTCATACTTTGGACCCTTAGTGGCCAAGTGCAACATTAGAGATGTAGTAGATGGGTTCTATTTGAGCCTAGGATTTCTAATAAAGGGAAAGCAAGTTTATGTGCCGAGCGGTTTTACTAAGAAATTACTTGTTCAAGAAGCCCACGCTGGGGGCTTAGTTGGCCATTTTAGTGAGAAAAGGACTATTGAGTTGTTAAAAAAACATTTCTATTGGTCTGAGATGATAAAGGATATAAGCAAGGTTCTTGAGCATTATGAGGTGTGCAAACGAGCTAAAGGAAGAAAGGAACCATATGGAGAATATATACCTCTACCCATACTTAAATGACCATGGATTGATCTAAGCATAGAATTCATGCTCAGCTTACCCATAACACCTTAGAAACATGATTCTATTGTGGTGGTGGTTGATTAATTCAGCAAAATGAGCCATTTCATACCTTACCACAAAACCAATGATACTTTATTTGTTGTTAACCTCTTTTTATAGGAGATCATGTGGTTGCATGGAGTCCCAAGGAGTATTGTATTAGATCGTGATTCAAAGTTAATGAGCTTCTTCTGGCAAACACTATGGAAGAAGCTTAGTAATAAGCTCATATTCAATACTTTTTACCATCCGCAAACAAACGGCTACACAAAGGTTGTGAATAGAATAGTTGGCAACCTCCTTTAAGCTACTATTGGGAAGAATTTGTATGATTGGGATCTATGGTTGCCCATCATCTAGTTAATATATAACTACTCCACCTATAGCTCGATAGGAAGGTCGCCTTTCGAGGTCATCTATGGACTTGATTCGAACTTGCCATTAGATATGATTATTAGCTCCACCTCTCAAGGAGAAAGTCATTCAGGTTTGCATTGTACTAAGGAGTTTCAGAAACTACATCAAAAGGTTGCTGAGCAATTAGCCAAAACTATGACTCGATAAAGAGAACGAAGAAGTCGGGGTAAGAGGAGAATTATTTATAACTTAGGAGACCTTATTTAGATTCACCTTAGCAAGGAATGGTTCCTAGGGAAGAGAACAAACAAGCTATCTCTTAAGTCGAATAGCTCTTTCAAGTTCCTTTGACGTATCAATGACAACACCTATGAGTTAGAACAACCTGAAGGATATGGAGTGTCTCTAACTTTCAACATCACAGACCTAATGCCCTATGTGTCAGAAGAAGAAGAAGATTAAGATTTGAGAGCAAATCTTCAATAACCTTGGAGAGCTGATAGAGTGCCAATCTTTAGACCCCTCACTTAAGCTCACCTTTGAAGCTTATAATCTCTCACGAGAAGGATCCCATCTTCTCAACCTATTGAGAACGAGCTCCAATACATAGAAGAGTTGTGGAAGAACTCCTTAAGGCCCCAGCTTAGATACATTTTGATCTATTCAGACTCTTACTCAATCACCAGCTTGCATAGGAGTTCAGTAATCACAAGGGCTTACCATTGGAAGTAGTAATTAGGTGAATCCTTCGAGGTATCAAAGAAAGAGCAAATGGAAAGGTCAACAAACACAATAGCTTCTATGAGATCGCTCGAAGGATGCGATGCACCAATGAACACAACACAACTTAGTACTTCGCCTAACATGACGCACAAGCTAATACTAAAGTTTACTAACCGATAGTCTTGAATTATTTGGTAAGATTAGATAAGAGTGTGAGAAAAGGATGTACTTGGAGAAGTGTATCATGCAAGAACAAGAATATTTATTAACTATAAGTTAGAAGATAATTGATAATTTTGGTTACAAAAGATAAGGGACTATTTATAGTAAGTCTCTAGGGTAATAGGGAAATGTATGCAATTACAATAAAGGGTAATGCAAGATGATAACCTATTACGTTGCTAAAAAGGATAAATGAGACAATTACTGTAAAGAGAATATAGTATAATGTCAAGAAAAGTAACAGATATGTGATAGCCTGTTAGTAGGTTGTGCTTTGGAATGTTGAGGCATTGTGGTTGAGGTGAGTTGATGTTGGGGCTATTGTTACTGAGTTATGTTGAGAGCTACCGAGGTGATTGGGTAAAGCTATAGCGCGTATAAGGACTTCTGACTTTGTTCTTATATAGGGAGATGGAAAGAAAGAAGTGACATGAAAGAGAGGCATAAATAATGCGTATAACATAAGTCAATTGAAGTGTAATGATTGAGAGTGATGAGGTGCGAAGGGGTAAGGATCATACAGTAAATTATTGTACTTTAAACTTGTATTAGTGAATTTAGGAGGCATGAATTTTTTTAAATACAGTACAAGTTACACTTATAAAAATTATTTGATTATACTTTTTGAAATATAGTATAAATTATATGTACAAGAACTATTTAGGTATAGTTTTTACAACAAATTTTCATAAAATTTTATGGGTATGTTGAAGAAAATTTTTACAGTTTACACACATATTAGAAGTATTACTTTTACAACATTGTCTTATATTTTAAGACGTTAATACTTACTTAACGCTAATTGGTCATTTTAGTTGGAAAAACTTGATTTTGAATTCTGATTTTGCGTTAACTTTTATATTATATTAGCACACTAACTATTTTATTTTTTATTTTCCTCTTGTTTTAATTTTTAGCATTTATTATGTTTTATATTTTATTTTGTGTTTATATGGTCTCCTATTATTTGGATTGTGACTTATGGTTTGCAAGTTTTAGGATTGATTGCTATTATTATTAGTATTTTGATAATTAATTATTTAAATATTGTTTTGAAATTTTAAGTCTTCATAGTTATGGTCTAGTATTTTCACTTTAAAGTTTGGAACATATTTTCAATTTAAGAATGATTCCAAAACTTTTAACATAAAAATTATTATTTTTTTAATATCACATGAAAAGAAAACAATAGAGTATAATGTATTAGTGCTATACAATGTCCCATAAAATGTATAACAATAAGTTTTAAGATGATCTATTTGAATTGGTTTTCTTCCCTTCTATGTTCATATGTATAGATATGAATATAAAAATATTACATACATATATAATGTTTCCATAAAATTGTTTAATTTCGAAATTTTGCTGTAAAAAAATGCAATAAAATGTGATTTAAGGTATAATAAGAATTCTTAAGATATTATTGAATCTTATTCTTATCAAAACTTTATGCTTATTTTCAATCTTTTTCATATTAAAAAGTAGAATTAGAGGTGATCAGTGCAAAATTACACTCATCCATCATGCTATTTTCTTGGATATTTTGGGCTATGTTAATAGAATTTAATTGAATTTGCTATTGAATTGAGTTATTTTTTATTTCAAGACTCAATTGAAGTGATATGACCATAAAGATGTGAATTTAGGAGATTTTTAAGAAGAATTTCATCTGTTTTGAAGGATAATAAAAATATAGTAGGGATCAAAGAGAATTTGTTCAAGAAATAAGTAAGGAAAACGACTATAGTTGCACTTTATGACCATGTTCCTTGCTTGTGAAGCCTACGTCTTTAATTTCAAAATGGAAATTTGAAGGATTTTTGACTCTAACATGACCACTATCACTCGCCATGGCCGTGCTTCCTAGTCGTGATCTTCTTGTAATTAATTTTAAGACGATTCTTGTGAGAATTATTGCAAGGTGTTGTTGATGCCTAGCTACCATGCTTGTGTAACTCCAGTTTTTTGTGATTCACTTACCATTTTAAGATTACTTTATCTAAACATTATATATGAAAGATAGATATTTTGTATAAGAGAAAGAGAGAGAAGAGAGACTGTAGAAAGATAGAATGCTTTTTAAGGTTTATTTTCATTATGAAAGTTATTATCTTTACCATGATTAGAGCTTACAGTATTGATATCTAAACTTGAGATCCATTGAGGTAACAATATAGTATACATTAATTGTCTTCTTTTAATGAAATTCTCTTGTTCTTATTAATTCAATTGTGTGTTTTGTTTCAGATTAAGTTGTTATTTCTAAAGTTTTCACTTAATTATCTGATTTTATATATTGAAGTCACGAGGCCAATATCTAAATAAATCTACCATAATTAAATAGATTTGCAATAAGTTTAGACATAAGTCATAAATTTCTTCCGGAATTAATTATTTCTTGTTTGTGTGGATTTCCTAATCTTAATGTTGTTTTAAGGAGTCCTATCCTAGAAGCGATTCAAGTAGGATGTAATTAAGATTAGAATTTAATAGTAGTCAATAGAGAAGTGAATCCTATTAAATTAACTCTTGAATTCATTCAATTAATAAGAGTAAGAAATTCATTAAAAAACCATATGAGTCTACATGTTGCACTTATAGTGATCAAGGTTTAGATTAAGCAGAGTCGAGCCAAGGTTTTATAGGCTCAAGCTCGACTTATTTAAAAATTATCGAGCTTGAGTTAAGCTGAGCTTTTACCGAGCTCGAGCTCAAACTGGAAAATCAAAGGCTCAAGCTCAAGCTTGTTACGCTTAAGCTCATTAAGGATTTTAAAGCTTGAGCTTAACTTGTTTATCAAAATGAGCCTATAAATGAGCTTGATCTCGTATATCTAAACAAACTTGTAAATGAGCTCTAGCTTGTATATCTATATAGGCTTGAGCTCAAGTTTATTTATCTAAACAAGCTTAAGCTTAAGCTTATTTAGATAAACGAGCTTAAGCTTAAATATGAAGTTGAGCTTGTTTAGATAAATGAGTCTAAATGAGAATAATAGATGAAATGAATATGTAAAGAGAGACAATCCATTTTGCTGTTGTTAATATATAATACTGAGAACAAACTATGTTTGGAGAAAAAAAGGGAATCTCAATTAGTGAAAAATTAAAATGGCAATCAACATTTTATAGATTTAGTCAGCCTAAAAAGGAGGAAATGTTTGAAGAATTAAAGGAGAGAGAGGAAAAAAAATGAGCAAATTACTTTATTATTAAGATAGATTGGAATAGTATATGTTTTATTGGTTATTTTTAATATGTTTTAAGGGTATTTTTAGGAATTGTACAAAGACACCAAAAGACCCTCCTTTTTGGTTTTAATGATATAGATAGATAAGATTAAAAATATATGAATTGAAAAAACATACATTACATAATAAAATAACAAGTCTACTTAAGAGTTTACTTATGAGCTAGCTTGTTCACAATATAAACGAGCCTACTAATAAGTTGGCTTATGAGTAAGCTTATTAAGAACATAAACAAGCTTGCACATGAGCCTAAATTTAGAGCTCGAACTCGAGCTTAACTCATTTAATTAAATGAGCTTTATTTTGAGCTCAAGCTTGACTCATTTATTAATTAAGCTCAAGTAGTTCGCAAATAACTTAGCTCATTTATAGTCTTAATCTAGATATCCCAATTTATGTTTATTAAATTTTATTTTATTATTGTATTATTAGTTAATCTTTTATTTTTTTCTATTTCTATATTTTCAATTAATTCATCATCATTATTGCAATTCAATATAAGTTTAAGTAATTAGAACAAGTAGGTAAGTGTATAGTCCTTGCGAGATTGATAACCAAGACTCTTATAGTTCTCTATACTAGTAATTGACACGTATGTTTATCTAATAATGCAATATACGCTTCATCAAGAGGACACTTATACTTGCATTTTAGTCACTTGAAAAAAAAAAATTAAATAACTATGTACATAAATTATATATGAGAATATTGTTTAAAAACACACAATTTCTTCTCCTTAATAGTTGTTATACATCAATTGTGTAAGTAAGTGATGCCTTAATTGAAAAATGTAATTAATTGGAATTTGTTGGACCATATAATTTTGGAAATTTTTTTTAAATCATACCTTTTTTATGTGACTTTCTTTAGAATAATACATATTTGATACTTACTCTTGGTTATTAAAATTTTCTCAAAAGATACAAAATTTAGTTTGACATCTCATACACATAAAATTTTGAAAGTTTTTACCATTTATATGTTTCATTAAAAAACTAAGGCTATTCATAAAACCAAATCAAATTGAATTGAAAATCGAATTGAAATGCAAAATGCAATTCTTTTACATTTTGGTTCAATTAACGATTGATTTGAAGAGAGCCCAGATTGTCTGTGGTTTCGGTTCAGGGATTGAAAAAAAACCAAACTGCTTAAACTCAAACCAAATTATTTGTTAATTAAAAAATTAAAAAGTAAGAGACATACTTTAAATACCATTAATAGTACAGTCTAAACCTATTTAGTTTTTATTTTTTGTCATCCCTGATCTTAATCACAATTTCTACAATCTACTGTTTTTCGTCATTAGCACATCTCATATCTCAAGTAGATTACATATGTTTACCATCACTTCAATAGCCATGTCATTGTTGTATAATATTATATGGTGTTAGTTGTTGCATAAAGTTCCTCGATTCAAACATTAATGTTTGTTTTGGTTTTGTAAAACCTAAAATTTGAAGAGTAAAGTTTTCAGAAATAAGGTTTTATTTATGGATTTCAAAGGGGTCTTAAACATTCCCTATCTACAACCCTAACCCTTTCCTTAAATCTCTCTTTATTTCTTAAGCTCATAGTTGCAAATTTCCCCTAAAATCCTAACATTTACGCTTATTAAATCCTCTCATTTTCCTCTCTTCTCATTAATCTCTCTAAAGCCAGCTGAGTAAGACTTTTAGAGCTTATAATCTAGAAGAAAAATTCATGCTAAAGCTAGCTTAAGGTTAGGTTAAGCTCCTAAATCTCTTTTTTAAGCTTATTTTATTGGAAAATATCTATTTCCATAGGTTTCTTAGCTAAACTCTTGAAATCCAAATTTTTGTAATTCGGTTTTCAACTTGATTACTCAAGTTCATCTTGCATTTAGACTTCTCAGCTCATATTTCACTATTGTAAGTAGATACTCTTTACTCTTTCATCATGTTCTTTAGTTAATGATAGTTTTCATGAAGCTTATGGTGGGTTTAAGATCTAGGTTGGTGTTTAAGCTGGATTTTTGTAGTGAGAATGGAGTAAAATCATATGTTGTTGGTGAATTGATGCATACTTGAAGTAAATTGGATAAGAAATCGGATTTGGGACAAAAGCGAAAGATGGGAAAAAGCTTCTAAATTGCAATAGGGAACTAGCCTTCTAGTTCCATTTTGGACTAGCCTACCGGTCCTTATAATTTAAGGAGGTTACGACTTAGTTGAATTGGCCGACAAGCTGGTCTTGTTTAAGACCACACAAGCTTTTGTTATTCTTCCTATTTTGTTGATTTTAAGTTAATTTGCATTCTTAAATGATTTCCATAAATTACTAACCTATTTTTCTCAATCAAAACCATTTTTAAACAACTTTTATCAAAAGTTTAATCTTGATTCTTCAGAAGGTTGGTGTTGGAGTTTGGTAAAGGGGTGTTTTGAACCATAGTTTTCCTTAGGCTTTCCACTTCTATGAGTGTCAAACCCTTTCCTTTATTAAAAACATGATCTTTACCTTGTCCTAAAGCCTTTAGGAGTAAAGTTTAAATAAGATCACAAGATCCCATAATGTAAATTAAGTTGGGTTAAGGCATTTATTCCGAAACATGAATCAGATTTATTGAGTGAAAGATTAAGGTAAGTTTATTGCTTTAACTGCCAAGTTGAATTATTCAGGTCTTATGGTTGATTCGGGCTTTGTAATTACTTTGGCTTCAATTTTTCTAGGTATATGATGCATATTTTGCTAGATGTGTTTGCTAAGCTAGATGAATAGCCAGATTAAAACATATCTAACCTTAAACTTGATTTGCTTCTTGTGCTTAGGCTTATCTTAAGTCTAGGAGGGACAAATGTTGATCTTCATGTGCATATTACTTGGTAGAATCATATGTTGAGATGATGTAGCTAGATTTAAGTATCATGGCTCATGGTTCTTGGGTGTTGAGGTCTGTTAACCATCACTGTAGATTGTACGTAGTAAAGTAAAATGCTTATATATTTGTATCTACCTATGTATATGTATATGAGATCATGCTGTGGTGGGATTATGAGTATCCTTTTGTTGATTGCTAACTTAAATTCAAGAGAAATAACTAACTGTTTATTATTACTCTTTTGTTGTTAGTTGCATTTAATGTATGTGTATGACTGATTTGGCATAGGCGTATACTCATACATTATGTATTATGTTTTAGCCTACTCTTTTATTTTTACAACCGCAAATGATTAATTTGAAGTTTGTTTCTTATTTAGAGTTGGAATTATTACTATCAAGTTAAGAAGAGATGTTTAGAAAATTTGTTTGGTGGTGTCGTAAATGATTTTCGAATATGAGATTTATGATATTGAATATAATTATTGATAGGTTCTATTATTGTAGGAGCTAGGAATTTGTTATTATTTACAATTATGGCCAAAACGACTCGCTTGTAAGTCATTCAGATTGTATGGAGATGTTTATTATTATATTGTTAGCAGGTTATACAAGTGATCTTAGAGATTGTAGATGAGGTTTTAGAGCTTTAACGTATCATTAGATTTTAGGGACACAAGATGAGTTATGGTGTGCTTAGGTTCAAGGATGTTACATGTTCATTAAGGGTTTGAATCAAACTTATTTCAACGTAGTTGAGTTTAATGCAACCTTTGAAGCTAACTAGACCGCTTGAAATTAAAGTAAACTGCTTCTTATTTAAAAAATAAAAAGTAAGCGAGATTTTTTAGTTTTAAACTGTATCAACATTATAGTTGTATCCCATTTGTTTATTCTTTTTAGCCATCTCTCATTTAGTTGAAAACCTCCATAATCCACTGCTTCTCATTCATTTTTATCCGTTATCTCTTAAACAAATTCGTGTGTCTTTACAATCACCTAAGATGCAATATCACCATTCTTGATTTGAACATTAATATTTGATTGAACACTCTAATTATCATTAATGTTATCAACTAGTACAAGGTATTTTTAAAAATGTTTTTATTGTAACCGTACCATATTTGAAGTAGTTTGATTTAAAACCTTAAATCGTTAAAGTGATTTGGCTTGTCAAAAGTTTGAAATGAACCATCTTTAATGTGGTTCAATTTGTTTGACTCCTAAGTTAAACTAAATTATATAGAAGCATGAACACTCTTAAGAAAAAACTTATGGCCATTATTTATTTTATCAATTAGACCTTTTCATTATTGAAAATCCTTTTATTAGTTATGTATCTAAGAGAGGTTTCCTTTATGCAATTACAACCTTTATTTGATTTAATGCTAAGGGATACATTTTGACTATTTACAATTTTCCACTTTTATTACCTATATGTTTTTTATAATTAATATATTTTGGTTATTAACATTCTTTTTCTTAATTGTATACTCAAGAGGCATGAGTTTTTTTTAAAAAAAAAAAAAAACTGAAGAAATTTGCAATCTTTACTCAACCTAAGCCCCATTTGTTTAAAAAATTTTTTTTTTCTAAAAAACATTTTTTCTATTTTCCGTTGTTTGTTTTGTTGAAAAATGTGCTTTAAGTAAAAAATGTTTTCTCTTATAAGAGAAAACGTTTTTTTTATTAAAGACAAAATTCTCTTTTTTTCTCGAAAAACGACATACTCTTTTAAAAATGGAATATCGTTTTTCGATTTAATATTTACAAACATGTTAACTCTAAGAAAGTGATTTTTTTATTTTTATTGTAACTTATCTATAAATTATATTTTGAATATGAAAAAATTATATTATGTAAAAAAACTATAGATCTATTAAAATATTATTAAAATCAATTAAAGTGGTTACAATAATATATATTAAAAAATTAATTTACATTTATACTTTTGCTTTTACATAAAATATTTAAAAATATTATATTTATAGTAATATGAAAATATTAATATGTTGTGGTATAATTATAAATTATACAGTATTTACTAGTCAAATATCGAAAAACCTTTTTAACATATTCTTATAAAAATATTCAAATACATGAAAATATATTATTTTCATAGAGAAAATATTTTCTTTTAACATATATTTTTTTTAAACAAATAGAATATAAAATGATATAGCTTTTAGTGGTATTCAATGAAATAACAATACTTTTTGGCCAACAAAAAGAAATAATAATACTTATTCTACCCAATTTAAAATAATATTAAAAACATATACTGTAAATATATTAATTATTATAAAATTAGTTAATTAAATCTATTATTTTTATAAAATATATATCTATTTTAAATGAAATCCGCAACTAGCAGAGTTTTAATTGGTTTTTAGACCAGTTTGGTAATTAGCCGAATCGTATCATTTTTACTTTGCTAAAGTTGTTTCCGTCAAGTTAGCAATGACTCGGTCTCGGACGCTGACTATGTTTAAAAAAAAGAACCTTCTAGATCCACAACCCGCCAAAATATCTACCTCAACGTTCAATCCCAACCGGCCATTTTACTCTCATCTAATCCCCTTCTTTCATTTCTATCACACATGTCGGAGAAACAAAGTTTTCTATTTCCAATTCACACCCCCAAAAATTTCACTTATTCTACTTTCCGTCCCAACTGAGATATCTTTTCTCCAAATTCACCTTATCGCCTAAGGCTTCTAGGCTCTTCTTCTCCTTTCCCTTATAGAGAGAGAGAGAGAGAGAGAGTACGGCGAAGACCTTTTCTCTTTCTTTCTTTCTTCCCTTCACGGAAACCCAAAATGCTCCTTTCCTTGCCGTACAATACTTTCTCAAAAATGTAGTACTTCGCGGACCTTCTTCGTCTTTTATCTCTCTACAACTATAAGCTCCTGCGTGTTCCGTTTCTAGAGTTTTCTTTTGACCATGAAAAGTGAAATTAGCGCGTTTTGCTATATTAAGTCTTGTTCCTAACATATCATTCTAGAATAACAATGAGTGACGGTGAAGAGAAGAACGAGGATTTGTACGCAGTCCTAGGATTGGAGAAGGAATGTACGGATTCGGAACTCAGGAATGCGTATAAGAAGCTTGCATTGGTTAGCATTAGCATAATTTCACCGAATTCTCTCGAAATTTAGTTCCTTGTCATACTTGATGTTTATGGTCGTGTCTCAACTAATCATATGGTGCTGCGTGTCAGGAATATTTAATATTTTAATACTAGTTATGGAAGTATATGATTGATGGAGGCGAGAATTTTCGGAATAGATGTTATTCCATTTATGTGAAGCTACTAATGAATCTATGGTCCCGCCAGTGGAACTACTTCATCTGGTTATAGAGGATAATAAAATCATTTTTCAACGATAAGATGATAGACTGCGCGTAGGTCGAGGTTCATTTTCTGTAGGTGATTTGGTGTTAAATGTTGCGACTAATGTTATTCCTGTCATGTAATCTATGAGTTGGTACATAATTGGTAGAGACACGGACTGTCAGTAGCTAGGGGCTAGAATTTTCTAAACTATTGAGATTCTTAAGACTTATCATGATCGAAGTTTTTCTTTTTAATCTTTATTTTTAATATCGATATAACTGTATGATGTAATGGTATCTGATAGTGGTTGTACTTGGTAGAAGCGAATCATTGTTGGCTTAGATGATTTGGAGCGAAAACTTTTGTCCTGCAATTAACTTTTATTTTGGTTGTAATTCAATCCTTATCATCAGAATCAAGATTATAAATGTTGTAATACATCAGAAACTTAATTGGGGATTTGAAATGCAGAGCTTCTCTATTGGAATTGGAACTATGGAGGATATACCTGAATATATGGAAATTTGAAATGATGGTGGATTCTTGTTGGGTTATCTTCTCTTTCAAGTAATCTTGATAGAGTCGAAAAATCGTAAAAGTTGCAATGTGGATACCACAATGTGTCTGAAAAGTTTGTTTCTTATAAAATTTGCATCGCAAGAGATTTCGTTTTCTTCCTTTTTCCTTTCCTTTTTTTCCCTTTTTGAGTGGATCTTTCAAATACCTGTGGAGACATTTTTGATGTTTGTTTTGAACAGAGGTGGCATCCAGATCGTTGTGTGGCCTCAGGGAATTTGAAGTTTGTTGAAGAGGCTAAGACAAAATTCCAGGAAATTCAACAAGCTTATTCTGGTAATTATCATTTAGCCTGCACAAATTATTGATTTAGTTACTATTGGAGGATGTCGATTGGCCAAAGGTTTTATTGAGCTCTTTTATGGGATTCTATCTGTAGTTCTATCTGATGCCAACAAAAGGTTTCTCTACGATGTGGGAGCCTACGATAATGATGATGACGAAAGTAATAATGTAAGATTCATATTTGCTCTTCCTGCATTTGATCTTCTTCTTCTTCTTCTGTTTGCCTATGGATCACAACTTCTTGATGGAACCTCTCTAGCTTAATTTGGTTGGTTTAGTAGATCCCTGACCTGCTTCTGGTTTAGTAAATTATAATGCAAGATAAGTTAAGTGGCAAATAACCTCACCCAAAAAAAGGTTCAGTGGCAAATACTATGGTTCTGTTAAACGAAAATGGATGGAAAATTTCTGTTTGCATATGTGGCTTTAGGTGTTGTAACTTGCATTATACACATCTTAACTAGGTCATAAGTGTAGAGGCATATTGGCCTTCATTATCATACTTATGACACAAAGCACCTGAATCAATACACTTAAAGTTTATGTTACAACACATAAAATCACTTTTATATGACTATAAAATTTCCCCAGTGATATCTCAATTGCTTTGGGATTGCTAGCGCCCTTTGTTTATTCAATATTTGATCTATTGTCATTCTTGATAAAGATTAGGAGTTGTGTGTTTTTTCCCATTTCTTTTGATAGCTTTGACATTTTTTAGGTATTTGCATTTGGTTATAGATTGACAGAGCCTTTTTAACTATTGAGACAAATTTCCGATTAGCAAGTAGGAGCATTGGTCTTTGCCAACTTAATTTCTTCTTGTCCCATTAGTTGACTTCACTGATATATACGATGAAGTTCCTTTAGATATTCTATTATGCAATCAAGCTTCTTCATTACAAGCTGTTTAGTACATTTAGTTTGTTGATTTGTTTTCAGGGAATGGGTGATTTTTTGAAGGAGATGGCTGTAATGATGAGCCAAACAAAACCTAATGTAAGTAGCTCTTTTACTGTAAGATCACTTCTGCCATCGTATATTCCTTGTATCATGTTGGAGGATGCTTAGTTGATTAGATCTTCATGTTGTAAAGCCTGAACATTTTCAGGAAACTGGAGGGGAGAGCTTTGAGAATTTGCAGGATCTTTTCAACGAAATGTTTCAGGGGGACATCAAAGGATTCGGTATTAGCACTGGAACTATGGAAACCACTGCATGTTCTGCTTCATCGTATGTGTCTTATGTTGAGAACTCTGTTTCCAACAAGCGGAATTTATCACAAATGAATGCAGGAAGTGGAAAGAGCTTCTCTTGCTTCGATTCATACTTCCAAAATGCCCATTTAGAGGTAGTGTCTAGCTGTCCCATATATGCATGTAAATTTTTAGGCTTTCCTAGAAATTCTTTCTTGCATTTTGATGGAAGTAATAGATTTGGAGACAGAACTGGACCTTATTTGATTTCACGGTGAATGATTGGACGAGGTGGGATATGTACAAGGACATCAGAAAGTTTGTTGGTGTGATAATTCTAGGCCTCAAATGTTGAAAATTCTATTTGTGGGAAATTTGGAAGTGCAAAAATTGGTTTCAGTCATTGCTTTCATTCCTAGAAGATGGCCGTGTAGTATGTAGCTTCCATGGGATGCAACTTTTTTAACACGAGATTGTGGCGACAGAAGATTCTTTCTAAAAGCAAAAAATTTTCCATAGTTGCCGGTTGGCGACTGGCTTTTGTTCTCCTTACCCAAAAAGAGAGTTCTTTTTCTGTTATGCCGTGGCTTATTTCATTTTACCATTAGAGAATTATTAGAATTTCAGATAAAGTGAACTGCTGCTGTCCTTGAAGAAGTGTTTCATAATTTTGAAATGTAGTTTTAATTTTTGTATGAGTTGGAAGCTTACGTCAAAATTGTTCCAATGAAGACAGGCAAAGCAATGGCAAGAAACTGAGAAGGATAAAGAGGTGGGAGGAGGATCCTATGGCGATGGCAGTAGCAGGCGCAGACAAGGGAGGAAACAAAAGGTTGCATCTGGTCATGATGTCTCCTCAAATAGCTATTCAGGGGTATCTGCTTGAGTTTGCATGTGAATAGGAAACCAGCCTGTCAACATGCTGCATAATGGGCAGGCATTGTGCTGTGCAGATTGAGATGGAGAGCAATGATCGTCTGTTCTGGCTTTAGCTGTCTGCTGATGCCTTTCTTAGCCAGATCCCAACACAGTGCAGCGTTGGGAATGCTGGCCCTTTGATATTATGCCTCTTCTTGACCAAGCAATCAAATGCAGACAGGGATGTCCATGATGGATCACTGTCTTACGCACCAATGGCCTTTTAACGTGACGTTACCAGGTTTACATTCTGAAAGAGGACCATGGGTCTGCCTGCATCGTGTGTCTACCAAACTTCCTATAATCTGGGAGTTTCGGTATAACTGGTTTGGCACGTTGGTTTCCTGTTCCGGGGGTTGTCGGCTCTACAACATGGTAGATCTGTGGAAATCTCTTTTTGAATGATTGGTGCAAGGAATGCTCACATGGGTGGTTCTTTTTTCTTTCTTCTCCCCAAAAGAGAAAAAAAAAAAGAGTATTATGCCATCACTTGATTTTTTATTGTTCTTAGTGTAATGTCTCGTAATATTCCATGATTTATTATTCCTTTGCCAAAATAATCCCACCTTGATATTTTGTGGCTCTTTTGGAGTTAAGGCATAATTGAATTGTCCAAGGAAATGGAAGCAGATGTCCATGAAAAGAAAGCAGTTTTCTTATCTACCATTTTACGAAATGATACACGCCAGGTAAGCCACACCGGGTCACGGGTCTAGGCCTCTAGGGAATCCGGTGGCAGATTGAGTGGGGGTCTATTAATTGTAGGTTCTACTGGGAAAAGTATAGAATCAATTTTTAGCATTTGGCTATGTGTTTGTGTGATTCCCTAAAATGTCTTTTATGGTTTGCCCCGTTCCAACCCATTGTGTTTAACTGGAAACCCTAACCCTAACCAATTGGTTTTATAGATAAGTTTGATTTGAATATCCAAACCTATATCAGCTATCGATTCCTAAACTCATGGATCCTGGAATCACGAATTCTGGATCTCTCAACCTATAAAGGGTTGAACTTGGCATCTCCATTTCTTCGTGCAAATCAGTGAACTCGCGTTGTTGGTGCAGTCGGTATGATGTGAGAATAGCTTGGAGGAGAATAAAAAAGAAGCCAACTAGACCTGTGCTGTGGAGAAGGGATATAAAGGAGAGATTGCATTTCAGCAGTGGTTCGGTTGGCTCTATGTCAACCGTGGGATGCTTGAGCTGTTTGTGTGCATTGGGATTAAGGAGTCGATCTTATGGATCCTAAAGAACCTGGGTCGGAGGCTCATGAGTCATGACTTTGCTTATTGTGGAAGCATAGGGAAATAATTTCCATATACGAGTCGATAAGAAATATTCAGAATGCTCGGAGGAAGTTATACTGGTTTAATCGATGGGGTTGAGATTGCAAAGTTGGAGTTGCTAAGGAAAAAGTTTGGGTTCTCAAGGTTAGATTTTGCGTGGTCAGGAAAAAATAAAACAAAATAAAATAAAAAATCCAATGTAGAGCTCAAAAACGATCTAGAGATTAAATTAACTATCGTAATAGGTGTTGTGTGTTAATCTATTGGTTCCTCTTAGGAACAGAAACAGGAAGTAAGTGTCTCGATATCTAAGTAAATTGGTATTACATTATATAACACTCAAAACACCATAACGAACCCATGAAAAATGGAATCTGGCATAAACCTTTAACCAAAGGAAATGGATAATGTCTTAATGCCGAACATAACACGTTGTTAAACTACTCATGGAACTTGTATTCCGTTGCATAACTTGAATGGATCTAACATTACTCATGTTTTTAAGTAGCATGTCCTTGGTCATAGGATGGACCGAGGTAATCAAACTTAACTCGAGTCGATCTGGTTATCCGATGGTTTAATTGAGAAACCTTGTTTCAAAGGGGTAGGTTTCATCGTAAAAACTGGATGGACAAAGACTCAAACAAATCTAGACAATTTGGACCACCTAGGCGAGTTAGCAAGGCTTAGCAAGTCAGAATGCATGACCTATACGTAAGCAAAATACTCAGCAGTAGCTCTCCCTCTTATAGGCGAGCGAATTGATAGGTCATTAGCCATGATTATAAATTATTAAAATCTCTCTCTCTCTCTCTCTCTTTCATCGAATATAATAGATTCATAATATAATTTTTATCATTTAAAATATTATAGATAAGTAATTGCCTATTATCTTATTTAGCTGAATTGGAGATACGATATGAAATAAACTATGAATAACTGAAATTATGGAAATACATACTTTATTTTTCTTCTCCAGCCATCAACTATAACTCCCATAACTGATGCCCATTATCTTTAGACTAAAGCAACCCACTAAAGCTTAAGTTTTGTGGTTTGTGTTTTTGGTTAGTTAAGGTGGTGAGTTTGGAATAAGATCTGATGATGGGTTTACGGTAGGTTTAGTTATGGGGTAGATAGTGTTATAGTGGTATAGCTAAGGTTTTCAAAAACCAAGTGTAGTTGGGAATGTGGGAAGGAGTAGATGATTAATATTTAATAGCCACTCATAGGGTCTAGTGGGGCTGTGATCTAGTTGTTTGTGTGCCTGAAGTTGGTAGGTCTGGAATATTGTTTGGTGATGGTATTGGTGATACGTGAGGTTTATGGTGTGGCTAGGGTTTTCAAGCAACAAGGGTAGTTGGGTAGTGCAAGAAGAGTAGAGTATCAATACCCATTCATAAGGTCCTTTTATCTTAACTTTTTGCAATGTTAGGACTGGCAATTTCAAATGACTCATCAAAGTTGTTGAACTTAGGTTTTAGTTATGGTTCTGATAGGATAAAATAAACTTTACGTGATGCATTATTTTGAAAAATAAATATTTTGTTTGATTAAGTTTGAAGCGAGACTTTGGTCAAATCAAGTGAAATGAGATCTGGACAATGACTTGTTGAAAGGCAAAATGTTTCTAGTATGATGACTTGCTCCGAACGAAGCCAACATGCTTAGAATGAAGTAGCCAGAAGCAGCAGTAGAAGAAAGGAGGTAATGAACAAATTTTCCTCGAGACCTATAAATACATTATTTGAGTGGATCTTTAAAAGGGGATCAAAGAAAATAAAACAAATATACATTTCTTCTTACTTTGATCACTGTCTTGTTTATACTGTTATTTAATTCTAGAAAGAGAGAGTTTAGACCTAGAATGTATTGTTGAATTATATCTTAAGAACTCTAGATTTGAGATTATTTGTGAGTTTAAACGCTTGTATATGTAGTAATTAAAGACCATAAGTAATAAAGTGTTTGTAAAAATACTAATCCCCTTGAGGCACTGCTATTACTTGTTTTATTGATTGTTTTGTTTATTTTTGTTCAGTTTAATTATTTATTATAGCCCATTAAATTTTACAAATGTCTTTTAAAATTTCCCCTATCATTGATCCAGATGCTCATTACTTAATCGCCTAACATTAATGTTGTTGGCACTCATTATGTGCTTGGAAAAATGGGCTGTTTTATTATTTTATATCTCTATGTTCGCCTTACTTTACCTTTTAGTAAAGCATGACATGTATTTGATGTGCTTGATCTAAATAGTGCAGACTTTACATTTCTATAATGGTTTTTTTTTATTACAATATGTAATTGAATGAGAGGCTTTATTTTTCCAATTTATATTCTAATTTGTTAAGATCATTATAATCTAATGAAATAAATATTAGTTTTTTAATGAGATTGACTTAATTCAGATCATTCTTATCCCTAATTATAATATGATAAGAAAAAAAAAGATAAAAAATTCTAATATAAGTGTTGAATATAAGATTGTCATACAATATATCAATACCACTTTTTCATCTTCAATCTTTTAACTTGACAAATGCATATTATATACAAAATACTAAAAATTTTGTTTTAAAACCAATGACATGGAAGTTGTAGGGTTTTTCCTTCAAGTGAAAGTAAATCCCCTTGTCCTTTAAACACAGGCTTATAAAAACACTCGTCAAAAAGTTAAAACCCTAACACTCTCTCTTCTCGCTTCTCTTACCTTAGTAATGCCATCACCCTAACCCCCTCTCCCCCTTTCTCTTACCTTAATAGTGCCATCACCCTCACCCTCTCTCCCTTATAGCATTTTTATCTTGTAGGAAATTTGAAAGTTTTTTAAATTATCGCATTAGTTTTTTTAAAAAATTTTTACTTTAAGAAACTTTATACTTTATCTCTAAATTCCTTTATAAAAAATTTTCAACAATTTTTTTATATTTTTGGGTAACCAATATTACAATCTAAGCTAACAAAAGTTAAAAAAAAAAAAACAAAAAAAGGGGGATGGAAACGTTCCTTGTCAGAGATACATCTCTGACGGAAGCTATGGACCATATCGCTTTAGGAACATGACCCCGTTCCTTACCTCTCGATACGCTCGTCAAGAAACGAGCATTAATGGTGCTCTTAGCCATCATCCTTACTTGTTCTTACTGCGTGTGGTGAAGATCCCCTTGGCAATCTAAAGGTAACAACTTTCTTTAATAAAATCCTTATATTACAATTTATTGATAAAGAAATCGATAAATTATATCTTTAATTCCCTTTGATGTAGTGGAAGTAGGAATTGAAGATTTTTTTTATTTTTTTTATTTTTGGCGAATGCATAAACAATGGTTAGTAAATAATGCTTTCCCTACATTATGATCACCATAAAAGAAACCTAATTCGAGTTGTCTTTCATGAAAGGAGTTGCTTAGGATATGTTGCACAAGATTCCACGCAAGTATAAGCTTTTTTTTTTTTTTTTTTGGCAATCAAAGTTAGTGAACCGTTTCTTTTCCATTATAACTAAAGCATTAAGAATTTTAATCAAAGAGGAGATAGATAAAAATCCACCTTTGATAAATTTAGAGAGAAACTGATAATAATTATTATAAAATAAGGTCTTAGGAACAAGTGTACTTGTGTGATGAATAGATCTTATTGGAATTTATGGATAAAGAATTAAAGAATTGAAGATCGACAAATTTTAGAATTGTAATCCAATATCAAATTACTAAAAGTTTAAGAAAAGTTATTTTTGAAAATCAATTTCTATGAAAGAAAAGTTAATCTCATAGAACCTTAAACTTACATTAGTTCATAACTCTCCGATACATTATATTCACCAAAACTTGAATAACAACCATGTTACATTATACTTGTCAAAACTTAAATAACAACCATGATACATTTCTGTGAAATAAACTATATTCACATTGTCAATAATAATGACAAAAAAGACTCATCCTGATTTCACTACCCATATTAAATTAAAATCAATTTAAAACCAATTGAGTAGATTAGTTTTAATTTAGCTATTAACTTGTGTTTTTTAAAATCTTTTGAAAATTTTGCAAGAGACCAAGTATCATGAGTTTAGGAGCTATCCTATTAAATTTTAAACGGATATTATTTTAACCTTTCAAATTTAGTTTTATTTTTCAAAATACCCTTTGGACTTGAAAAATTAATTCTAAATTTATAAACTTTACAAATAAAGGAAGACAATAAAAAAATTAAATTTATTTATAAAAGGGAATTTTTTTTTCATATTTTAAGTCATCCTCTAGGTGTTTACGTACCTTCTAGTAGGAATTAGACTTTTCATAGTTTGTTTACAAAAACTTTAGTGAGTTGGTTTATTTTAATTTCAAAGAAACAATTGGGTTCAAATTCTTAACCTTTTTAATTTTTGCTTTAAGGAAAATTTCAAAATGGGTCTTAAATTTGGAATGTTTATTTTTGAAAACTTCTAAAAAAAATTCCTAATTTTTGAAAAAGATTTTATTTCCTTTTGTTTATTTTGAAAATATATATTTTTTTAGGTGTCAAAAGATTTTTTTAATTATTATTAATATTTGAAAAAGAGAGATAAAAATTAAGAAAAGAAAGCTTTATATGAAAGGAAAATATAATGAAGCTTTTTCTTTTCTTTTCTTTTTTTTTTTTTTCATTTATATATTTTTTTAGATAAATAAGGCAAATAGAAGAAAGAGGGGAAAAAGAGAGAAAAGAAATTGGAGGGATGAAGTTGGGCTAAAATGTAGATCAAGCATAGGTTTGGATGATCGGTAGGTCGGATTCAAGTTGTTGGGTCAAGGTTATGTGCCTCACACATGCATGGGCTGGGGAAGGGAGAAAGAAAGAGAGAGAAAGATAATGGTCGATTAGGACTCTTCAAGGTAGTTTTCAAGCACCAAAATATGTGGCGAACTTAACTTTCATGTGTTTCTCATTGAAGATGGGGGGTTTAGTGGCAGTGTGATGGTGTTTGGGTACATTTTTTATGGTAGTCATGATTGGCGTAAAGAGAGAAAGTAGCTGTGTATGATTGTACAATGGTACGAGAGGCAAGGGAAGGTATAGTTTAATGTTCCTCAGCGAGGCGAGTATTGAGGTAATGGTGCTTTTCACCTAAGTGGCGATGTTATTGGTGTTTCTACAGTGGCAATTTTAGTGGCAAATGGTGTTCCTAAAGATTATATATTCCTAATTTTTTTCTTTTGTATTTTTTTAAAATTTTCAATTTTTTTTATCTTCTTGAATTTTCTCTCTTTTTTTGAATTTTGAATTTTTTATTTTTTTGAATCAGGACCCATTTCTTTATTTTAAAGAATTTAATAAAATATGAGGGATAAAAATGAGGTGTCTACACTAGTTGCATCTCTACTTTTATGTCAGCAGGAAAATAAGTACCACATCATTTGGAGCCATTATTGGACAAGCTAGTGTTGCTCTCCTTCAAGCTTTTACTAAAAGATTCCTTATATGTGTCTATTTGGTTAATCTTTTTTTTTTTTTTTAATAATCTCCATAGTGTCTTTTTGATATTTATTTGAATCTTGTGATTAGAAAGAATAAAATACCAAAAAAGATGAAAATATAACCCTATTTTAAATATATACCTAATAAATCCCTATAAATTTGAATTAATTTACTCTTTATTTTATTCATTTTACACAAATACCAATTGGAGCATTATTGCAGATTATACCTATACTTTACTTATTTTTTCAATTTTACACCTAAACTTTCTACTTGGCTTAATATACACTCAATTGAATATTGACTTGTCTTAGCATACATCTTAGTTATCTCCCATTAACCTCGTTAGTATAATCAGCGTTACGAACTAATGAATTTGTGCCACATGGATTTCTATCAATAGATATTTCTATGTCAAAAAATAATATCCATATCAGCAAATAAAATGAAGTAAACACAAAAAATACCTAAAATACAATGATTTGACACTTCACACAATTTGTAAATATAAAATTCCCAAATGAAACCTTTATGCTGCTTCCTCCTCTTGAAACTCCTTCCCTTTTCTCCTAAATGTGAAATCAAAAGCCTACATTGAAAATACAATAATCTGAAACCAAAATCCTAAGCAACTTGAAGCTAAGCCATTGGTAATCAATTGTTTTTCTCACACATTCACCCATCTAAACTCTAGATTGAAGCCAATACAAAACCATAGAATTTTTAGGACATGTTACTCATTGGCGAAGAATATGGTTTATTTAAGGGGTGATGATGGTAAGTACGATCTTTCTCGCTTGATCATGCTTAATTTATTTGTCTATGTGGTCTAATTAGGAGTAAAGTTGTTGCCTTTTTGGTTGTCATGTAGTGTCCGGTGTGGTCTTTAGTTGTTATGGCTTTTTGTTGGTTGTTGGATGTATAGTAGTTGGTGCCATGCTGTTGTTTGCTATTGTAAAATATTGGAATTTTATAGGCCAACTTGGTTTTTGTTGGAAGTCATATTGTAATGTTGCATATGGTCCCATGTGTATACAAATACAATTACATAAGTTTTGTAAGCAATTTTTCTAATTTGTAAGTAGAAAATTTGCAGGCATAAACCAATCTTCGTATGATTTTACAATATAAAAGCAAAGTAAATTCACTTAAAAAGATATGACAATTGCATTAACTAATCTAGAACATTAAAAGGATTTAATAGGCTCACCATATGGAGATGCTGAAGTTGGGTTACTTCCTTATACCATCCAACAATAAGATTGGAAATTAAGTTTGTAATATGTCCTTAGAAAAGATGGTTTCATCATTAAGAATAGGAATCATTAGTATTATTTTTGCTAAGCTTCTTGCTACATTAGTTGAATTGGAAACAATAATCCTATGCCTACCTTTCTTAGCACATGCTTTGTTGACCCCATCTCCAGTAATTTCTCATACATATTTGCTCTCTTGTAATCTCTTTTACAATTTCGTCTTGTGCTTAGGAAAGACACTACTAGCTAATCCATTAGCATTCTCAATAAGTTCATTGATAAGTATTGAAGTAGTTAGCCTTGGCACATCCTTTTGATTACTAAGAAAAGTTGAAGAAGAAACATGAGCGCATGGTTGGCCTCTTTTGCTTATTGCTTACTAGTTGCTAGTAACCATCTTAACTTCGACAACGTAGACTCATCTATTCTAGCACCAAATTGTAATGTAGCATGGTTTATGAATTTAGTGTGAATGGTTTGATTTTTTTTATAAAATTGGCACTTATAATTGTGTGCTCATTATAGAGAGAACATTCTGATCTCTTAAACTTTGTTGAAAGAGACCTTTCCACTCTCTTTAGAAATGTATTTTTAATAATAACTTTTGCTTGCCTTAAAGTTGGGGATTGTTTTTTTTTTTTTTTTCTAATGAGTTGTGACACTCATGCTTAATGACCCTCACAACTATTATTTTTATAAGATTTGTGAATGATACTCACACTTAATGTATATCGAATTTAGCCATGCATAAATACATTCTTGAACCGATCCATTCATATATATATATATATATATATGAATGTTTTTTAATAATAATATTTTTTAATACTAATAAAACTGTTTCAAATATTACTGATTATCAAGTAGTATTCATTTTAATTTCTGGTTTCATTGGACAATTAAAAGGTTAGTAGGATAACAATCTTTGATACCAACAAAGCACCCAAGAGGATTTATGCTTACTAATAGATCCGAATTTTGTTTGAATTATAGAGATGAAGCTAATAGATAACTGGAGAGTATATTTTAATTTCTTTTAAAATATATATCAATTAGATAAAACTTTTCTCCAAGTAAAGAATAGGCCCAAACAATGTATAACAAAAATTCTATTTTGTCTTCTAAATATTGGTTATATTCTATTAGATCATTACCATTATTATCCTTAGTTCTTTGAGACATATATTGAAAAAATATGAGAGATATGAATCGAAAATAAGAGAGACATAAATAGACTATTATTTATTAATTGTCTAAAATAAAAAGTACACGTCCAACAAGCCAAATAAAATATTTATGGTAATGTTCTAGCCAAGCAATAGCATCTAACAATTATTGTAGGATTTCTGCTTCTTCATCCCAATTCTCAGGATTATATTTTTTAGATATCTACAGAATAAAACATTTTATTAGTAATAGAAAATGTATGAGAGTAATTAATACCAATCACTATTAATTATTAAAGTATAATACCACTTAAGAAATTCTATCATACTATCTAGATAATCATAAATATAAATATTAACAACAGATTGTAACATAAATAGATATATAAGTAAGATATTATTAAAACCACTATAAGCGGTAGTGTCAAGACTAGTGGGGCTTTATGCATCATTATGTAAATATGAAACCTCCAAAGATAGTAATACTAGCTGATTATGGGGGTTTTGTAAATTAAATTGATAAATCTTGTAAAATTATACCCAATTGAATTAGAGATTCCCCATACGAGATATAATATAAAAGAAGAGATGAATAAGTTGAAATTTTATTGATTTAAAACAGTTTGTACATAATATAAGAGCATATACAGATATTCAAAGAACAATTTTGAAGTATTAAAAATATTTGAAAGAGATATGAGAATATTGAGAGGTAATTGTATTCTACCTTAGAATTGAAGCAAACGATATACTTCAGAAAAGAAAGTGTTTGATTATTGAAAGAAAATTGATTGGTGGAAGCAAGATCAAAAGTGGGAGAGAGTACTGTATGTGTATGAGTGGAAGAGAAGAAAGGTGAGTAAAGAAGTGTTGGAGAGAGAAGAGATGAGAGAAGAAGAGAAGATTTGAGAAGATGAAGAAGAGAGAGAGGTAATCTAGGAGAATGAGAAAAAGAGGTTGTGTATCCAACTTGCCTCACAATGGTTGAGAGGGCATGATTTTATAATTGGGAATAACAACTGGTTACTATTGTGAACAGTAATATTATAGTCAATAAGGTACTATAGAAATAGTAGAAGTATTGAGACATTTTACTGTAGTGAACAGTAATATGTTAGATGGTGGATGCTGATATCATTGATGAAGATATTGTGCACTGTGGTACATGTGTACAAATACTGTATTCCTACTATATTTTATAGTGCAAAATTACATCGGAAAATAAAATTACAATATTCAAGGATCACCTAGGTCTATCCTATGGTAGTCATCTTCATTTAAATTCCTGCTGTGATGAGATGTTGACTTTGAGTCTGAACTTGATCCTTGGGTTGACTCGTTGATATTTGATAATGCCATTTCTGAAATCTGCTTCATTTGCTCTAGAGAACTTACATTAGCTAGAGAAGAGATTAAAAAGCCTCTATTATGGTATTGTGGAGTTGAAACTTTAGATGGTGCAATTGAGGAATTGTGTTTGATCCAATTTAGAATTGAATCTTCTTCAAGTTTATTCCATATATTGAAATTGTCCCACCATTTGACTTTATACATTTTGACCAAATTAGTTGTATTTGAGATTTGATCGGGTTTGTAATCGAACCACCATGCTATAACTCAAGATACACCAATGTGTATAAAATATAGTATTTCCTTCTGGAAGTTTTTCTCATAAGATGTTGGATTTTATTATTTTATGAAAGTATTGAAACCATTTCTAGTATTTTCATGAATGATTTTAGGGATTGCTCCAAATTGTTCTCACCAGTGTGTAAACCAGTTGGGATGGTTTTTAGAAGAACAATTATAAAAAAATATTAGCCAAGTATGTAATCTTTTCATATTCATTTGATAGAAAACATTCAACTAAGCTTATTTATAATCAAAATAATTATAGTTGGCTTGATGACCTAGCTGTACAGAAAAGGGTTCTATATTGAGCTTTATTGGGGTTGTTGGATGGGTTTACCATTTTTTCAGATTAATTACTCTCGGAATTCTAGCTGTAGAATAACTAACCATTCCTTCTTTTTCAAAATGTTTGAATTTTATTAAACCAGTGTTAGTTAAAACTTTTTCATAAAACTAGATTGGTATGTAAACATCATATGGTATATAATAAAAATCTTTTATAAAAATTTTTCTTGCAAATTCACAAGGGTTCTTTTCAAATAAGTTTTCTTCAATAGAGAAAATATATTTGGAAATAGGTTTTGTGAAAAATTTGGATATTTGATTTACAAGTATTATTGTGGAAGGTATTGAAGATGCTATTTTAGTAACTTGAATATTTTGATTTTTCCTCTAAGTTTCTATTTGTTGAGGAATTTCGGGCAACATTGAGATTTCATTTTTTTTATTGTAAAGTTATTGAAATTAGTTTCGACAATCCTGGAGTGATATCCATATTGGCTAATTGGGAAAGAGTTTCATTGGATTGATTTTGAATATTGGAAATGGAATGATTATTTAAAGATATTGGTTTAGAGGTTCTAGAAGAGGATTCCTCTTTGATTGTTAATGGAGTGTTAGATGATTTATAAACATTTAACCAAGATTTAATATTGGTCAACCCCTTATCGGACATTGAAGAAACCTTCTCTTTTCCTTTATCCTTTTCTTTTTTGGGAGATATCTTCTTGCAAGAATTCACGAGTAAGGAAATCAAGAAGAGAATTAAAAGATCCATTAATATGCTCTATTTTGAAATTAAATACAGAAAGAATTAATTGCTATCGGGCAAAAATTTGTTTAGATATAATGTCTTGAACATCTTTTATTAAAACATTTTTAGTAGCTTTGCAATCAATACGTAGAAGAAATTTTTGGTTTGACAAATCTCCTTAAAATTTGGAAATTGTTAAAACAATTGCTAAAATTTCCTTTTTAATTGTGGAATAATTACGTTGACAATCATTCCAATTATTTCACACAAATTGGATAATATATTCTTTATTATCTTGTTTCTATTTTAAAATTTCTCCGAATCCTAAATTAGAAGCATTAGTTTCTACTACTTTTGGTAAAGAAGGATTTGCAATGTGTAAACAAGGAATTTCTTTAATTTTTTGCTTGATTAATTTAACAGCATTTATATGTTCAATTGACCATTGAGGTGGATTCTTTCTTAACCTTTGATATAATGGTTTACAGATTATATTGAGATTTGGAAAAAAATCTACAACATAATTTAAACTTCTTAGAAATCTTTGGAGTTGATTTTTATCTTTAATTTCATTAGAAAATTTATTTGTAAATTCTATGGATCTTTGAATAGGAGCTATTGTTTTATTGTGGATATTGAAACCTAAGAATCTAATCTTAGTCTAGAAAAGACTAATCTTAGAAGATGAAACTACTAAGTCATTTTTCTTGATTGTACTAATGAAAATTCTTATATATTTGCCATGTTGGTCTATATTAGATGAAAAGATTAAAACATCATTGATATATATTATTATGAAATTGGCAAAGTTATTAAAAATCTCATTCATTATCCTTTGGAATTCAAATGGAGCATTTTTCAATCCAAATGGCATAACATTCCAATTGTATTGACCAAAAGGAACTGTGAAGGCAGTTTTGTACCTATCACTATTCTTAATCTGAATTTGCTAGAATCCAGATTTCATAGTGAATTTTAAGAATATTTTGGCATTATTCAACCTATTTAGTAAATCTCTTTTATTATGTATTGGATACTTAATCCATTTAAGAGCAGTATTAAGAGGCTAATAGTTGATTACTAATCTTGGGATACCTCTTCTATTTTTGTATTTTTATTGACATAAAAAGCAGAATAATTCCATGGAGATTTACTTTTCCTAATTAATTTTATTGAGTAAATCATTTATTTCATTTTTACAATGGTTCAGAACTTCACTATTCATTTGGGATGATTTGGCTTTTGTTGGAATATTTCCCTCATTGAAATCATTTTCATATGGTAAGTATACAATGTGTGACTTACGATTCCAAAATGCATTTAGAAGTGTGGAACAAATTGAATTTTTTATTTTTGATTCCAAATTAGAAATTTTTATTTTCAAATCTCCTCCATTGAGTTGAGTTTCAATTCTTTTAAACTCAAGGTCATTTTTTAAATACATCAAATGGTTTTTTTTGCACTAAATTAAATAATTTAATTCACAAATTGAATTATATCTTAATTCATTTATGTATTTGGTTTGTGGCTTTGTGATAAATTTGAATACAATTTTCCTTTTGAAATATTGTGTTTCAATTCCATTTTTATTAATAGAAAATGGTTAGATTTGATTTATAAATGAAGTTCCAAGAATAACATTTTTATTTAAATTTTTAACAAGTATGAAAGAAGTTTTATATGAAGCATTGTCTTTTAATACTTTAGCAGTGGACAATTTATAATTGATGCGTAATTTGCTACTAGATGTAGGACTTAAAGATTGGGTAGTTTTTTCAAAATATTTGGTTAGAATTAACCCTTCTCTAATGCAATTTAAATCTGCACCAATATCAAATAATGCAGTTATTTCCAAGATGAATTCATTATTGATTCTAATTGAAATGTTGATTGTCCATTTTCTTATTGTTACTTGAACAAGATGCATTAGATAATCATTATTATCAAATATTGGCAAAAAATTTGAATTTTCCTCATTTGAAGTTTCAGGATTGTTTTCTTGGATTATTATTCTTTGTTTTAGTTCAAGAAAGTCTTTTTGAATTTTTATTTGCATTAATTTTAAATCTTTTATTTCTTGTTTTTGAGTATTGATTTCATTATGTAGATCATCAATAGTTATTGATTTTTTATGTTTTTTTTTACCTCTTTCGAGGATTTCATTAAGATTATAAGATAAATTTGGTGTAAGAGTTAAATTGGGTTTATTAATATTTTTTATGAATCAAGTTTCTCATTATCATTTGGTAATTGATCAATATTACGAAGAATTTCTTCTTTTTCATTTGTTAAAACATTAATTTCATTTTCTTCTTCAGATGATAAAGATGATGTCGAACTCATGTTATTGACTTGAATTCTATCATCACAATCATTTTCTAATGAAAAGGATTCATTATCACAAAATATTTGCAAAATGTTTTCTATTGTTTGTTCATCCAAATTTAATTCATTAAATTTATTATTGATTTTGCAAAAATTTGTTGTGTGACCAATTTTTTTACATTTGTAATACCTTAACTATTTATATGACTTTCTTTTATATTTCTTATCTTTTCTTCCTTTATTGAAATTTTCTAGTTTTTCTAGTTTTTTAGAATATTTTTTATTGAAATTTCTTAAAAGTTTTTTGTGTAAACATTGAGGACATTTTGAAGAAATATAAGAAGATTTTTTATTCTTTTTTAATTTCCTATTGACAAAAGAGGGATCATATTGGGCACAAAAATAATCAAGGCTTTGGTGTTTTAAGCGCTGTTTGTTTTTTAATTGTTTTTGCAATCTTATTGTGGTACATAAATTGGTTCCAATTTTATTAACATATGATGCTAACTCTCTATATGACAGATTATCATAGGGAATTTCACATTTGTTTTCTTCTCTAAGTTTCTTTCTAACTTATTCACCTATTAATTTTGGTAAACTAGCTAAAAATTTTTCTTTCCAAAAGGGCTTATTACAATCATTCCTAAGGAAAACTCTTTAAAAGAAAATATCTTTATATTGTCTAAATTCTCCTAAGGATTTGTACTTCATATTAGACAATAGATCTAAGGTTTTATCCATAATATGTGAAGGGTCTCATATGAAATGTTGACTTATCAAGAATATCAAAGTGTTGACCATATCTTGAATTAGTTCATCATTATTATCTAATATTCTTCTACCATTTTCATCGGTTTCACATGAAGTGAGGATATTGATTCTTTGTTACTCAGTAAGATAGTTATCTCACCAATCTTTTAATTATCTAGTGAAACCAGAAATTAAAAGGAGTACTACTTGATAATCAGTAACATTTGGACCAATTTTATTAGTATTAGAAAATATTATTATTTGATTAAGGATATTGAGAATTTTTTGTTCTAAGTATTCATTAATATTCCATTCATATGTGGATCATACAAAATACTTATTTTGATAATTATATTATTTTCTTCAATTAGTATATAGGAGGCGTTGCTCTCTGATAATATAATTTTTGAGATTCTTTCCAATTAATTTTATTAATTTCATTATTTGATTCATTAATATTTAAATATTTTAGAGAATTATTGGATATTGTTTCATCATTTGATTCATTATCTATTTGATGAAGGCATTGATATTTTTTTGAAGGTATATTATTGATGACACTACCCTTCTTAATGAAGGTTAATGTATCCATATTTAAAAAATTGATTGGGTTTGAAGATGGAATTTCTTCTTTTATCATTTTATTTTTTAACATCCTTTTCCTATCATCTAAGGCTTTTAAAAATTTATTGCTAGGATTTTTTGGCATTTTAAATGGTTTAAATAAATGTGTATTTTTATTAGTTTTATTGTTTAAGGTTTTTTTATTTATTTCATTATTGATTATATTTTCCATTCTATTTAATTGTTTTCCTCTTATATGTAAGTGTTGGTTAATAAAATTATTTTGATTTATTATTTTTTTTATTCTTGAGCTTTCTTCATCTGTGGCATTTTTAAAAGGTGTAAGGGTTATTTTAGTATTTTTATAAGTAGTTTTTATATTGCTAAGTGATTGATGATTTGATTCTATTATTCGTTCATTACTTAGTTTCCATTTAAAATATTTATTAATTACATTTATTTATTTGGGTTTTAGATAATATTCTTCAAACCATTTGAAGAAATATATCTGAGAGCCTATTTCATTCATGAAATTATAATATTCATCTTTTATCTGCATTTTAACATTATTGAATGTTTCAAAGTACCATTTTCTAATTTTCTCATTTTTAGGTGAATTAAACTTTTTGTTCAAGAGAATCTTATCTAGTTTGAAAGGTTTTTTGAGAACATTAAGTTCTGGGTCATCTATTTCTAAAAGTGAAAGTTATCTATATTCTAGTTCATTGAATGGTTGGTAAATTGGTTGAGTTATACCAAACCTGTTATGGATTATTCTAAAAATAGATGGATTATCTTAAATATTTGGTTGCCTATGAGATTGGTCATTTGGTTGGATATTAGATTGAGTATGAAAGGGTGTATAAATTATTGGTGGAGGATTTGGAAGGTCTACTGATCTCGCAGAAGAAGATGAAATTAACCTTATTTCTAAGGGACTTTTAGACTGATTAAAAGATCTTCTATTGAATTAGATGTTGACTTTACCATCTGGGTGTTGAACCACATTTGATGGTTCAGTATTATAAACAAGTTTATTTGAAAGAGGGTTTTCTACTTCTTAATATTTGGGTAAATTGACCTGAGACCATTTAATCATTCTAAGGATGGAAACATTGGCTTTGGTTAGGTTTGTTTGAATAAGAAGAGTTTAACCTCTTTTATCTATTTTGTATGCCTTAGAACCAAAAGTAATTTTCATTAATCTGAAATAAATTCTATATATTACAACCATTGGTATTGATCCTTTTACCATATGGTAATTGTGGGTTTTAATTTAAAGGATTAAAGAACTTATTATTGTCTTGTCTCTAATTAATTCTCTTAATTTATTTAATATAGATTATAAATCATGCCACATGGATATGTATATATTAATTAATTTATTTTTGTGTTTGAAGACTAATTTTTTTAACTAGATAGAGACTAGTATGTGTATACATTATTAACCAACATGTTATATTCATTCAAGAAGAGGACCTCTGATTAGTAATTTCATTTTCTATTTTCTATTGTCTTGCATCCTACTCACTTTATGATGATACTATGTATCCTATTTTCAAGGCAAATCTTATGTAACAGGGAAGTTTGATGGTGAAGGAACCAACATAGTGTACAAAGGGGGACGCAAATGCAGTGGACTACAAAAGCTGACTCCTTAACGAAGGAACATCTTCTATCCTTTCTTGAAGACACTGGTTATGTAGACATCACGAATATTTGGTTCTTAATCCCTAGCAAGTTGTGGAAAGAAGGATTGATATGTTTGGACAATGTTGTAGCTTATAGTGCTATGGTTGGCATTTTGAAGGGTTCGAAAAGAGAGAATTGGTATGTTGAGTACAGTGATAGAGCAGACACCCACATTGCGAGTGGTTGGGACTCGAGTAATGGTATAGACTCAGAAGAAGAGGAGGAAGTTGTTGAGGTTGATTGTTTATCAGATGATGATGATGATTAAGTACTAGTAGCTAAGCAGGGAAAAAAAAAAAGCATATCTTGCTTGTAAGGGTAGATACATGGTTGGGAGATTGTAGATTCTTGTAGATTTGACATTTGAGGATTATAGAGACAAGATCCGAAAAAAGCGAGGAATGATGATGACTAGGAGATAAGGGAGAAGTGTGGTGTAGACAGTGATTATGTATTTTCCAGTAACAAAGAAGTTTTTACTTTGATTCCAATGAGGAAGGCAATGTTGCTCGACCACATCGTAGGGTAAATACTAGAGTTTACTATGATCCTAGAACAAAAATGCCACATATATGTATTTAGATGATTTTTCATAACCTATCTCAACTTAAGGATGTGATCAAGTGGTATTTGATCCACCATAATCATTATTTTAGACTTACATTGGTTGATACGAAGAGAGTTCAATATAAGTGTGATAGAAAGGACTACCCATTTGCCATATTTGCCTCTTGGGAGAGAGATACTGGCTACTTTGTTGTGAAGACTTTCAATGAGAAATGTAGCGAGTATTCCAGGCCATTGTTTATTAACAAAAGAGTTACTTACCATGTGCTAGCTAGACACTTCTTACCTCATTTGCGATTGACACCTCACATGAAGTTGAATAAGTTAAGAAAACTAGCTTGTGAGGAGATGCATGTAGACATGATGTACAGTCAATGCCACCATATGAAAGAGAAAGCGATGATAGAAATTCATGGTAGGTATGAGCTTGAGATTAGTCAGGTATATGACTACACATATGTACTTTGGACAACATCAAATGAACATGAGAACACACTCAATGTGGTGGTTATAAGGCCAAGTCTCGGTAGACCACTTTTTTTCAAGGGATTATTCATTTTCCTTGAAGGATGTAGGATGGCATTTATTGAAGGTTGTCGGCCTATTTTAGGATTAGATGGGTGTTTCTTAAAGCGGGATTTGAAAGTAGAGCTCCTATTCACAGTTGTTTAGGATGTAAATGATCAAATGTACCCCATTGGTTGGGCATATGTAGAGAGTGAGAACATGGACACTTAAAAGTGGTTTTTGGGTACACTATCACTATTGGTTGGCATAAACTTGTATAGGTTTACCATCATTAGTGACATGCAAAAGGTAGTTTTTTCATAGCTTAAAATCTTTATCTACTTTTCATATACTATTTATTGTGAAACAAGTAATAGGGCTCTTATTGGCTTATAGGGTTTAATGGAAGTAATACGGCATCATTACCCCTTAGTAAAGCATAGGTTTTGTGCTCGCCATTGGCGAAAGAGACACAAAGGTGTTGAACTTTAGAGATTGTTTTGGATCGCATGCAAGGTAACAACAACTGGAGAGCTCGACAAAGTATTGGTTTCGTTGCAACAATTTAAGCCCAAGGCATGTTCGAATATGTTAAGAATTAATCCAAATTGATGGTATAGGGCATTCTTCCGTCATGAGGTGAAGTATGATGTGGTTGATAACAATATGTCAGAGGCTTTTAACTCAACAATTTTAGAAGCTTGACACATGTCCATAATATCGAGGATGGAGTACATAAGGAAGTAAGTAATGGATAGGATTGTAAAGAAGAGGGATGAGATCAAAAGTTGGAGACAAATATTTCCTCAATGAGTGTGTAAAAAGATAGAAAGGAAAAAACGTATGAACTCAAGTTGTCATCTGCTATCCAATGGTACAATTTCTTTTGAAGTTCATACTCAGGTGGAGAGTCATGTTGTTAACCTCGCAACGAGGAGTTGTACTTATTAGTCATAGAGTTTGAGTGACATTCTATGTCCATGTGCTTGTAGCGCTATATTATACATTAGCCAAGATGTAGATGACTACATTAATGAGTGGTATACGATGGACAGTATAGACGTACATATAGCCATATCATAGACTAACTTCTAAGTCATAAATTTTGGAGAAAGACCAATAAACCTAAGATGATTCCACTGATTGTGAAGAATTAGCCTGGCCATAAGAAGAAGAGTAGGAGAAGAGAAGAGGGTGAGCCTAACAAGGCTATAGTAAGCCACGGTAGGTGATGTATTGCAAGCTTTGTAGAAGGAATAGACATAATGCCAGGGGTTGTCCTGATGAGAAGAATAGCTAAGGTACGTCCATTTACACTTGTATAGTGCGATGAACTATTAAAACTTGATTTGTTAATGGGAATAAGGTACTGATATGTACCATCTCATAGGGAGCTTTAACTTATAGCAAAGATGTAGAAATTGGTCCCATTTAAAAGCAAGCAAGTGTAATTAGTGAAGGTATACCTGCCATGAGCGGAGTAGAAGTGAATAGTGGATTAGGGGGTAGACATCCAGTCGAGAGTGATGTTGGTGCACATAATGAGGTAGGTAACTATTATTCATAGTTAGGAGAAAATTGGCTTGCAACTAATAGTCAACATTGGAAGAGAAACCAGCATTTACAACTTATTTATTATCCTAAATACTTTGTATCTTGTACTGCATTGTTTTTTAATTCGAAAAGTTTTCTTTGTTAGGTTGTTATTTTTATGAGAAAGAAAAAATTTACATATGTAGGAAGGATTTAGAGTTAGGTATCCAAGTTATAGCTTGTTAATGGTGTGACTATAGACACAATAGGTACACTAGCTATTGGGATTTTAACTCTGATATATTGTATTTAGCAACCTAAATCTAATATTATGAAAATAAATTAGTGCTAGAATTTTGATAATTGCTCACAATGTGGCCATCTATAATAAGATAAGTGTTGCCTATGATTTTTTTTTTTTATATACATAACTTGCTAACTACCATTCATGCCTCTTTATAAATGTAATGGCATTTAATGATTTTTTTGATAACCAACAACATATTCAGCCATAAGCTAGACACGAAAGACAATCGCATCATCATGAGTTAGCCAATCCTCACCCGATTCGACCGTTAATGTTCAATCTCAAACAACCTTGGTAATTTTTTTCCCCTCCAACTAACGTATCCTTATGCTATTACATGGAAAAACATTCTAATTGCTAGTTTGTACTTAATGTAGATAACATCGAATTCATCATTGATTTCTCCCCAAGGAGGAAGGCTCAAGAAGGCTTGCACAACACATTTTCATAGACAATGGTTGAGAGAGCAGGTTGTTGTACATTAAGGACAATTGCAAGTCAATATGGATACTATAAACGTACCAAAACAAACCAAAGTGAATATAGGAAGAGAGAAATTGATGCCTCGCCGCAATAGTGATCGAATTGCGATGATCAACTTTTGCAACAAGAAGCGGAGTAAGCCCCTACATATCATTCTAGATGAGTTTGGTAATGAGAATAGGGCTTTTAGTATACCGACTTAAGAGAGTCGAATTAATAGCTTGTGAACTATTACATGTGCAAACATGCCTTGGTTGACCTTTTTTATGCATACTAAATTGAAAGTCTAGTAGCTATATCTATGGGATCATGGACTATTAGCCATGGAGTATTTTTTTGGCTATGTGTATATAAATAGGTCTATGTTCATGCTTTGTCTTACTACTGGCCATGTTTTTTTTTTTTTCCTTTTTATTTGGTTAATTGATGGTATATCTATGTCCAAGTCAATCTCTTTTGTGAATAGGCTTAATAAGTTAACTGTAATTAATGGTCCTTTTTTTTGTGATATTTCAATTGCAAACAATACTATCAATGAAATTCCAATTAGTTTTATTACTTATCATGGTAACAGGTCATTATAAAGGATTATCTATGTGAAAAAAATTATTGACATGGCAATAAGTCATTACAAAGCATTGCAAAGATTGCTATTTTCTTTATGTTGTTCTATAACAAGTCAAAAGTGTAGTTGTCCATGAAAAAATCATGGAATAGGAAAATTAGTTCCAAATAGAGCTTATATAATCAATAAAATAATTCTAACCTTAAGAAATGTTCAAGTCTATAATCTATAGGGCAAAAACATTATTGTTTAATAAAAAAAAAAAAGACTTGGAATAGGAATTAGTTCTTAGTATAGCTTCTCATGCTAATACATAATGTTGCAAAGAGGTTATTTCTTATATGAAAGACACTAGAAACAGGAGAACTAATTCCAAAAAAGAGCTTTTAGAATCCATAAACTAATTCCAAATATTGTTTTCTTGATCAATGAACAACATAGTTAAAGCCTTATTGTCTATATCATGAATAAGAAAAGTAAGATCAAACAGATTTTTCATAATTAATAAACTAATTCCAAATAGAGCTTTTGAAGTCATGAATGCAACATTGTGAGAACGTTGTTTGCTATAACAAAAATAGTCCCAACAAGAAAACTAATTAAAGATGGCGCTTTTAAAATCAGTAAATTGATTCCAAGATGAAGAAATTTTATTTTATATTAAGGACATGATTTCATTCATTCAAATGGTGGAGAAAATAGCTTAAATTCACTTATATTGGTAATTTCTCATAATACAAAAAAAAAATTCACAACATACAAAGGTTGGTACAACTATACTAGCTCCAACATAACTAACATATAAAAGCCCTGAATAAACTCAATAATTTACCCAGAATAATAAAACTACTATAACACTTCCTACCCCATAACAAGATCCCAACAATACAGCACCAACTGATTATTAAACACCTTTTGTATAGAACAACATCTCTATTTAGCCTCATATTGTAATCTTTCAATGATTTGTTTTTCTTCTTCATACTTTCCAATTGACCCCTACTTGACTCATCATTGTTACACCCCATTACCATCTTCTTCAATGTCATATTCTCTTTAGTGAGTCGTGCCCTGTCTTCTTCTATTTGAACCAACTCTCTCATTAGACTCTCCTTTGTTACCAGCTCCTTATGCTTTGTGCCTTCAACACTCCTAGCTTATGCAAAAAAAATTATAACCTCTTACCTGCTATTTACAAGATATATTCATAATGAACAATAGTTTCTTGATAGCTCCAACATCGATTATATAAGGTTGCACAAAATCACCCAAATTTGTTATGTTCAAACAATAAATACATAACAATGATATAACAGGATGTTTGACTAAAGATTAAAAACATCTAAATTCAACTTGTGCATATCATAACATATAAATCAATTTTTAATTGACATCTATTGTATTGAAAAAATGTAAGAAAAAACATTACTTTATTAACATTCACTCAAAAATTTAAAAACTTCAAAAATACAAATGAACTTATCTAGAATTTTTTGTGGCTATACTTACAGAACCTTGTTGTACCTTGGGCAGCCAAAGAACTTCCTTCCTGCATTGGCTTCAGTCCTCATCATTGAAACCCTAACTTTTAGATCGCAGTTGCATATCATAGCACCATTGCTACAATTATGGGAAGACCGCGATGAGTATATGGAGTTTATAGAGGACATTTTTTGTACATACAATTTTCTCAGTAACACTCCATTAGACAAGATTTGTGCTTCCCAAACTCAACGCAAGCATCCCTTATTGTTTGGGTTTCTACCTATGTGAAAGATAGAGGGAAAGGGTAATGCATTTGTTGTTACAATTTGTTATGTTAGGGATACAATTTTCACATTGATGAAAACAAGTTAGGGTTTCAAGTCAAGGGAAAGGGGTTACGGTTCGTAGGAAGGGGAAAGTGTTTTTGGTTTGGATTTGCTATGTAATACCTGTTTGCAATACTGTTGTTTGAAATTTAGTTTTTTTCAATAGTTAAGGTGCTTCTAATGTGGATAAAAGTTGTTGATGTAGACGTTGACTGGAAATACAAAGCCTATGTTGGAAATATCTACTGATAGTAATCCACATGGCATGAATTTATTGGTTTGTAATACCGACTAGACTAATGGGGTTAGTAGGAGATAAACGAAATGTATGCTAATATAAGTCAATATTAAATTAAGTGTATAATAGACAAAGTAAAAAGTTTAGGTATAAAATTGAAAAACTAGGTAAAGTATAGGTATAATTTGTTGCAATGTCCTGATACAAATTCAGATATCCTTTTTCAATGCATAAAACACATATTTGTTAAATCATTGCTTTTAAAAATATATGAATTTTCACTTTTCAATTTTTATATTCCAACTATCACTTTGATCATAATTATAAGATAAGATGCATATTAGATAATTTTTTAAATATCATATTTTAAATGGATATAAATTACTGTTAGAACATATACAGATAAGAAAAAAAAAATCGAAATAAAACCTATAATCACATCACTTTGATGAGTTCGATAAATTTCACCTTTAACCTTTTAACTTTATCCATATTTCATTTAAGAGGGAAGTGGTAAGTTTGGTATAATCCTTGAATTTATAAATTTACCCTCTTCTCCTAAGAAAACTTCGATTCTTGCAGTAGATGGGTATGAAATGATTTTCTTCACAATTTTAAAATTTGAACTCTAATTAAAGTTTTTATATTCTTTTGTAATGGTAAACACCAAATTTTCTAAAAAATGAGGATAAATCTTTTACCTTTAACTATGCAAGCCAAATTTGACTTAGAGCTACTTTAATTTGAAAATAAAATGAATATAAACCAACGGACACGAAGGAGCAGTAATTTGAAACCATGCATTATTAAAACTATAAAAGGAAAAAGTAAATCCAGAAGATGAATATCCATTCCATAAAAAATATAGGAAAGGATGTCCACTTACATTGAGAATGCGAAATAAATGGCTGTTCAATAAAGAGATTGATGGCTATATTTGCGATTATATCTCGAGGTAGCCAATCAAACAAAAATAATAATAATAACATAAATTAAATGGATTTATACAATCCTATTTTTAGTAGTTTTTATCTACTACTGAACCGACATAATTATTAAACTTAGTACTGAATATTTGAGCAAAATAATCTACATATAACCATTGCTAAATAGTTAGAATTGTACTTCCATTTTTGAATGAATTAATTCCATCCTCTCCTTCTTTTACCAAAAGTTCCACCAACCCAAAATTAAACTTATCAAGTCAGTGGCTTTACAAAAACCCACGTTTTTAGCAACCACTAAATCCTCTCTCGGTCTCTCTCATACTCATATCCCCCTATAAAAACCCAGTTAAAACACAATCTTCTTCCACTTAAAAAGATTTTCTCTGTCAACACATTGAATTATTTTCCCATATTTTATTTTTGGTTATCTTAAGCTTCGCCCCATTTTTTGTAACACTCGTTCTAGGCCTGCGATATTTAATTTTTTTTTTTAAATAAGATAAACAAAAAGAACAAAAATCCCTAGTAATTACTGTTTCTATATTTTGGTCTCTTTGGGTTGTTACAAAAAATATTTTTTTAACAAAATGGGTTTTCTTCACAAGCTATGGGACGAAACACTGGCGGGTCCGACTCCGGATTCGGGTCTTGGCAAACTCCGCAAGTACGAATACTCATTCTACACCGCACGATCACCTTCTGTTTCTGTTTCGCCTGATCCTACGATGGCTGTTACTCGTAGCATCACACTTATCAAGACCCATCCGGGTTATTGCAACATTGGTGCAGGTCCAGGATCCGAACCCGAGTCTCCTCTCGGGTCGAGCACACCCGGGACGCCTATCACCCGTGAGTTTCCTTAACTTTTCCTAAAACATAGGATCGTTATTTTCATTTCTTGATTTTCTTAGGTGAAACTGCAACAATAGTACAAAAAGACTACACTGATGTATTTTTGTTTATTTATGGAAATTTTAGTTGAGAGGTAATGCAATTTTGTTATTAATTTTGGAAATTGAATGCAGCACAAGGAGGGACTCCAAGAGCGGAGTTTAGGGAAATTCCGAGGAGAAAATCGTCAGCTGAAGCATTAGAAAGCGCCGAGCACCCAAGTCCGACACCTTACGATTGGTTATTTTTCTCTTTTTCCATTTCATCCACGAGTCTTTATTTATTTATTTAATCTTTTGTCCTTTTCCTTTTTAAAATGATAATCAAAAGTATATACCGATTGATTAGGGATGGGTGAAATACTTTCGAATTGTTCGGGATCCAAAAGGAAAATAGACTCTATTTTAGGTTCAGTTTATATCTCTTTTCTAAATTAAACCACTTTAGAAGGTTCAATAAAGCAAATTGGACCATATTATATACGAATCATTATTTAAAGTTCAGTATAATAGGGTTCAATTTACAGTTGGGTTGGGTCTGTAACGTGTAAACCCCCTAATGCGATAGATTACACGTGATAATATATAAATATCAGCCTTATACAGCTCAGATTACACAAAAGAAAAAGTGGAAACTTATCCACGTAGTAATTAGAGTAGCAACTTATGTAGTATTAAACAAAAGTCAATATAATCCTCCCATCACTCATCTTTAAATCACCATTTTGTTAATTCTATATGTAACCCTATATGTAAGAGTCAACCCCATGAGAAACCTATTATCTTATATTAGTATATGTGTATCTGCTCTGCGAGTACTAAAATTAAATTTAATTATTTTAAGACATAATATAATTATTAAATGGTACTTAATGATCTTAAAAAAGAATTGTAAATAATGAAATGAAAGAAGAATGACATATTAGATTATTTTTTTCTTTTTTAAGAAAAGGTAAAGATTTAAAACAATAACTTGCCAAATAAAGTGAGAAAAGAAATGAAAGGGAAAATGTAGCTATGGATAAATTATCATTTTAAATTTATAAATGGAAAATAATAGTTATTATTTTTTAAGTACTAGAAAATAATAATTACTAAAAAATAATAACTACTGAGTTATCATGTTTGAGAAGAAATAGTATAAATGAGAAGAATATGGATCAACCTATTAAATGTTGGTAGTTATGGTAGTTAAAAATGAGGTTTCTCTTTAATAATAATAGCAAACGTGTATCTGTATTATGTGTACAAAAATAAAAAAAAAATACTCTATTTTACAATTTAATACGTAACAAATTATCATAAATGTGATATATGATTTTCTTTTCTTTCTTTTTATTTTAATGCAAGCTTTTAAGAGAGGAAGCAAAAAGGAAGAGAATTTTTTTTAAAATTACGTATTTAGTGGTTGTTATTTTAAAAGATGAATCTAAAGTAAGTTTTGTCGATTGAAAAAACATCTCGTGTAATATGAGTGAATAGAATAACAATTGAAATAGATGATATGGGAATATAGAATGTTGAATAACAATGATTAAAATTAAAATATAAAACAATAAAAACCCTAACTTTTATAGTTATGGGTAATTATTAAAGTTTTTTGGTTTTAATAATATTTCAGTAATTATAGGTAGTTATTAAAGGTTTTTAGTTTTAATAATATAGATAAATATTAAAAGTGAACCACTTATAATTACGCAATTTTTGCGGTCTCATCCATGCTGCATTGTGTGGAGCTCTATAATAACTTCCATTTCTTGGTAAATTTCTACTTTGCAGGATTATAATGAGTGGTCTGGACCGTTAAGCGCCAACAAAGTACTGATTTAACCAATGGAATCGGAAAGCAACATTTCTGTACATGGAGGAAAAAGATAAATACAGCTATATATAAATATCTATATAAACATACACGATACAACATGCAACTGAGTGTATATATGCATGTATTAATGTGTATATAATATATGTATAATTGTAGATAACCTATGTATTTTGCAAAAATAAGTTTGTTCAAAGGAACGAACAAGAAACATGCACAAGTGCAGTTTCCATGGAGAGGAAAGGGAAGGGGAACCAGCTCAAAGTTGCAGATACCAGTGTTTCTTCTCGTGAGAGACCGGACTGAGTTGGATTTATGCTTCAGGAATTCCTCTTGCATCTTGTCCATGATTGGGTTTTTTGGTTTCAAGTAATGTAGTTGTTTGTATTATACTAATAAAAAACTATAACCTTGTTTCAAAGATGTTAAAGAAAGTAAAACAAGATATTCTATTTAATTTCTTTTCTTATAATACTCTTTTCAATAGGGAGTAAAATATTTTTAGCAAGGATTGCGGACATATAGTAAGCTTAGCTTATCGGAGTGCAATTAAATTAAACTGAAGTCCACTAAAATCTCGAAACTGGAGCTTGATTTACACCGATTAACCTCCATACATGATTCTTTGAAACTATCATCAGTGAATCTCGCACTAAACTTAATTAAACCAATTATTTCCTTAATCTGATTATATATATAAATGTTAAAGTGGATGTCAAATTCAATTTGGAATCACCAGATCTCGAACTAAATAAAATCACTAGATAAAAGGGTTTTGAGATAGTGGACAAAAGCTAAAAAATTTGCATTATATATTTGGTTGTAAAATAATATTTTACATAATACAAAATAAATATATTTTTAAAATTATAAAAATATTAGTAAATCATAATATTTGTAATAATTCATATTATTAATAATCAATTATTTTAATATTTATTTATTTTTTTTCAATCTCAAAATTCATACCCAATACCTCACACAACAGGCTATACTAATTCTTTTTGCATTGTGCTGTTAAATTTTTTTAGTAGGGTTGAATTCTACTTGGAATCATTATTTATCTTTTTCTTCCCTTATAGTGCTTCCGCTCGAATAAAGTCAGAGGAATGGTCGTAAACATATAACTGTAATTATTACGATCATCGCCATTGTCATATAGCAAACAACCTTTCTTCCATTTTTTAGTGAGTACAAATAGTAAGGGACGCGAATATAATCTATCTTACTTAAAAATTAGTGTTTATATTAATAAACTAACATACACCGTTAAAACTTATACGGTAAAAAATCTGCTAACGCAATTGCCCTTCTACTACATCTAGTTTGTAGCCCCACAAATAGTTTTTCTTTTCAATTTTATAAATTAAAGTTTATGCCCGTTTGATAAAGCCCTTAAAACTTTAACTAATACACATATAGATAAATATCGAATAACAAGCATTTATCATAAATATATTATTACGACTTCGAATTATCATCCACACTACATGGCCAGTAGTTTTAAAACGTAAGTTTCTTTCTTAATAGAAATATAACAAAGTTCACCAAAATCAAAGATGCTAACATTACGTTTGGAATGAGCAAAAGATTTCGGAGGGAAAGGAAAAAAGAAAAAAAGTGTGAATTTTAAGAATTTTTTTCTCATTGGACAAAAGGAAGGATAATAGGAGAAAATTGATTTAAGAAGGAAAGTTCTTTCTAAAGTCACAATTTTTTCCCATCAAATTAGGAGAAAAATTTAATGAATATTACCAACTACGTGTATACATATGTAATATGTAACTACAAATTATTATTGAGCTAGTGGCAATATGAATGGTAGTTTTTTTTTTTTTTTTTATACTACTAATAGCACTCGTAACCTACTATCTTATTATGAATTGTACCATGAGTGATCGAATGAAAAATGGTAATAGTGGAATAAGTGAAAATAATGAAATATTGAAGATGATGAAAAGGGATTGTTTTAGCTAATTTAAGATAGACACTCTAAGGTACAAGATCTTATTTTCTTGATTAAATATTCTCTATTTCTCTTCCTCTATATATTTTGTAAAAATATATCTTCTTATATATTAATTTATTACAAGTAACTAAATTTTGCCCCCAGTACAGTTGTTATTGCAATTAGTAGATATTACTATTATAACTATTAAAAACTACTATTGCAACTACTATAAGTGCTAATTTCTATAACTTTGTATAATTAAACACTAATAATTTACATTTATACTATTACTATATTTTTGAATTGTAACAATTTCTCCCTTACCCAAAACCAGTCCTCTCTTTAAGGTTGAAGTAGAAAGAAGGCCAATATGAAAATCTCCAATTACAAAATTTGGCAATCCTATATGTTACGATCCTTGAAATTGATCAATCCAAACAAAGTGGAAAACTTAATTTATGCTAACTTCATTAAAAGTCGTAACAAAGATGCATATGTTTCTTTCATAATTACCTTGATTATTACTTTTAAGATATCAATGAGAACATCCTTCATTAAATGCGTATCTTTGCTTTTCTTGAATTTAATGCTTTGCTACCCTTTAGCATGAAAAGGAATACCTTCCCATCTATCATTTTGTATAAGTAGAATTATAGAGTTTAAAGTTGGAATGTTCGATTGTTTGGAATTAATGGATCATCATTATAACCTTCATATTGTCTAAGAACACCATCTTTGTCTTAAATGGGAAGTATTGATTGAAGAACCTTCACTTTATCATATTTATATTCTATCTCCACCAGCTACTCTTCTTAATATGCTTCTATATCTACTTCTTCTCAAGTCACTTTATCTTTTTCCATTTCTTTTTATTTAGATGAAAATTTTTTATTTTCCTCCAAATTAACATGTTTAGATTCACAACTACCCTTCCAATTGAAGCCATTAATTGGAAACATTTTGATTATTTTTACTTTCTTAGATTCTTGCATTCTTTACATAAATGTCACATTTTTAACCATTGAACATGCTAATGCTTTAACTACATAAATTTAGCTTCCATTTATTGAGTTTTGCCAACAATAGTCAAGAAAGAAGATAGCACCAATTAATAGCACATGTAGCTTGCTATCCTATTATAAATTGTGTTATGGATGATGGCATGAAAAATGGTAATGGTGAAATCAATGAAAAGATAAAAGGTTGAGGATGATGGAAAGGGATTGTTTCAACTAATTTGAGATGGCCACTTTCCAATGTACAAGACTTAATTTTATTGATTAAATCTTCTCTAGTTCTCTTTCTTGATATTTCTCAATTTATAAAAATTCATCTTCTCATTTATTAATTTGTTATGTGTAACTAATTTTTCTACTTATTACTATTACTAGAAATTACTATTACAACTATTAAAAATATTAGTTTTTGTAAATTTATACAATCATCTACTAATCATTTAATTTATACCATTGCTATATTCTTAAATCATAACAATTACCCATTACCACTACTTTTAAATATAATAGTAGTAGCAAAGCATGGTAATGGTGGTAAAATTAGCATTGATGATAATCATCATAGATGGTGGAGTGGGGTAATAGGTTAGTGAAGATCGGTAATGATGCATATGTGATGATAATAGTATTTGCTAACGATTACAACAATAATGACATTGGTGGCAGTTGTACCTAAGTGGTTGTAGTGGGTTAAATTTGACTCATGGGCTTCAAGCCTAATAACGATATGGATTTGACTCTTTAGGTTAAGGTGCAGGGCCTAGAGAGCCAAGTCCATAAAGGTTGAGGATAATCAAAGGAGATTTGATATGATGAGCTTAGAGTAGAGCCTATTGGATCGGTTTATCGCGATCTAATCTTTCTTAGTTTGACTTACACTAATAAAATATAAAGCTCTTTATTTGAGCCTAAACCTATATAAAAGCCTACTTGATATCTATTCATAAAAGGCTTCAATCCTCCAATGGATCAATGTCACGATCCAATGGATCAAATCTACTTACCATTCTCTATAAATACTCCATTCATTTTTTCATTGGGATAAGAGACAAATTCCCACTAACGCAGTTACTTTGCTGAAATCCTGTCTCAAAGATCAAAATACTCAGACACCTCAAGAAACCAACCCGTTCTTCATTTATTGTGGAGCTTAATGCCATCGTGCTTCTCCACCTGTCACTTAACGTGTTAGAGCTTACTAAGATTGCCTACTCCTCTTACTTATCTTATTTTACTTGATCATCCCATACGTGTAAGTTAAGTCATTTCCTTAGTCATGTGTAGCGTGGTACAACATACAATATGTACGTGACCTCTCCCGATATCGAACCCCCCACATTTCTTGGTGACTCCACTAAGGAAGGAAGGCTTGATACCTACGTGACGATAATAATACACTCAACATAACATCAATACATGAAGGGTTATTAGAATGAGAAGGATGTTTCCATCTTATAACAAAGGACTCATTGACATACAATGAACTACATTTTATTGAAGCAGCCTTCTTTAATGAGCATGAAGGGAGGACACCTATAGAGAGACCTCCTAACTTACTACCACTTATAAGAGAAAAAGCTCATAATCGAGCATCTAAGAGAAAAAGTATGTGTGGTTATCATGGAGGCGCAAAAGTCATGTAAGTGGACCTATGATATTATGGAAATCAAAGCCGCTTCATAAATTGAAAATTACTGACAACTGAAGACAACTTTATTGGTTTTCTCTCTTCTCTTTTCTCGTCACATCTAAATGAAGCGATATTCACTCCTTATCAATGAAAGAAGTTTCTTTCTCTATCTAATATTATCTCATAGAACATGATTCTATCTATTGGTTCTTCTCTATTGCTATTGTCGCTGCTAAGTAAGAGTTTACTCTCCTAAGCACACCAGGCTAATCCTACAAAACAATTTACATCTCACCAGGGGCATTTGAACCCTCTTGATTCTTTAAAAGAAAATTGATAGCAAACATAATAATTTAGTATACACATTGTTGTTTCTTGGTAAAGAGCTTTGACTCCTAAGTGTATGATGATGAACTTGGCTCATATATGCAACCTGGTAAGAGCATTATCTCTCGAGCACAACAAGTAGAGGCAATCTTGCATATTTATTATGCTGTCCAGTTGATCAAAATGTTTCTTGCTATTAAGTAATGGAGACAATCTTATTGATGAGCAAACTAACATATTGACACTTTAATCCAAGTAATACCTTAGTAATGTATATTACACAGTCCAGTAGTAAGGAATACTTCCTTGACTAATGAGAAAGAATTATTGATCCTAAGTAATCACTGCCAAAATTGCTGCATATGTACTTCTTGAAAGGGATCTTCTATATATTATCATTAGTAAGCAAAAAGTTTTGCCTCAATATGAGATGATGTGTGAGATCCCTTAAATCATTGAGTTTAAATAATCTTACGATTATACCTATTCTAAAGGAGATGCCCTTAGATCATTGAGTCTAAGTAGTCTCACAATTACATTTATTCTACAAGAGATTCATTAGATCAAAGATCTTAGTAGTCTTAAAGTTATCCAGTTCATAAATTTCAAGTTCATGTTATTTAACGCTAACATAATTAGGTTGAGCCTTTGCTCCCTACTGCGTGGTATTGTTTTTATGATAGTATTGCTTAATTGAGACACAACTCTTAAGCGTGTGAAGTTTTCAAGAACAAAATATGCTTTGACTTAAGAGAATGCCTTCTCTAGCAACTCATGTAACGAGAGAATATTTATTCACATTTATGTTGAAAAGGCATATGATTCAACTACTCGCATTTAGCTCTAATTTCAAGTGTCGTACCTAACCTATGATGCTAAGACATATGTCATGTTCAAGCCGTGCATCGCATTCAAATTCAATATCGTGTTCAAGCCTCATGCGATATCACGATCAAGACTCATGTTGTATCATGTTTGAGAATAGCGATATGTTCAAGACTTATTTCATATTGATTCTCCGTAATAAATCACAACTCGTGTTTACAAGAAGATAAGAGTTACAATTGTGTGATCTAGAAATTTACAATAGAGAGCTTCAGATAGCACCCATTATTATAAGTGGTTAATTACAAGTGTATGTAATTGCTCCTATACAAGCGATATGCCGCCATGAAGTTGAATCAATGTGATTGATTGAAGTTATTGTCGCTTGTTATAATCAAGGGACTATCGTGCAATATTGGATTTCTAATGATGTCATGGAGGAATAAGGAACGCTAAGACCTATTGACCTACCCCATCGCTATGTATTAACAATTGGAGAAAGAAAATTATATATGGATATGATATTTGAAGAGACTATCCATGTGTAATTATTGTCTTTCATGTTACTTGCTTTATTTAACAGTCCTTGTATATGATGCTCAATTTACGCATGCATACGGTGTTCTATTTGTGAGTAGCGCTTGATATACACATGTGCATAAACCTTGTCACAAGCATACTTGCTATGCTTATATGCTTGATGCATGCGTATCAATGATGCTCAATGTGTACACATGTGTTTGGAAAACTTGCTACGCTTAATGCGTACGTGTGTGCATGCATGCTTTGAAGGCTCAATATGCCGATGTTTGTGATGCCTAATGTGTTATACTTGTGTGGGATACTCTCTTATACAATTTGAAAGACAATAATGTTAGAGTTTTTCATTACATGGGACTCTTATCATCCTTACATATCTGCTACCTTTCTTTTTCAGCTTGTTAAAACTTTATTTTAGCCTATCAAACACATAGAAGCTCGATCAAATATCACAATAATGAAGTTGTTAAAATAACTGGTAAAGCTGCTACAAGGATAGTGTTAAAAAAGACCTAAAAGATAATTATCCATAGTGTCAACTCTTTATGACATAGGCTACTGGCCTACAACAGCATAATATAAACCATATTATTTCACTACTTAGTGCATTTCAACTCAATGGAGTCGAGAAATAATTTGACCACTATTACATCACATTAAGTGGCATCACTTGTTTCTTTCTAAGCTTATGGAATGATTTTGTGATGAATGACTATTAATGACACCAACTAGTACAAATACATCAACAATAGTCCACAACATAAGTGACGCTTTAAGTTTTCTTAAAACCTTAAAAGCGAAAATGAAGAAGAAAGGAAAGACTAACAGCTTCATAAAGAGAGGAACTGATCAACTCATAGAAAAAAAGAAGAAAAAAAAGATTTTATAAGTTCGAGGATAAAAAGGAAGAAAATTTATTGGAATTTTTCATCCTAATTCAGAAATGAAATCTGAATAGTGAAACCCATTGATAAAGTTGAGTTTGAAAGGTTTCCTTATTGAAAAAGGACACGCTAAATGTAAAAACAAAACAATATACAAGGACTAAAATTAAAATGATTTTTAGATAAATGTAATTATCCCCTTTGACTTCGATGAATCCACTACCTTTCTTTTTACAAAACAAGAAAATCAATTTATCTTTTTCTCTCTCTCTCAACCTTGTAAACTCTATCCCCCTTTTTTTCTTCCAAAAAAGAAAATTAATCTATCCCGTTCTACCACTCCTTTTGTCTTTCGCACTTTAATAACTAGCTCCGGTGATGTGTTCTTAAGCTAAGGGAGTCATTGGAAAATTCATAGCATACTTTTGTCATGCTTTACGACTCAAGCATATTATGTCTAACAATCTTGTATTGCAATCCCTATCAATGCCAAGCATATAGTTTAGTCAGTTAGAGGCTATTCTTAGCAAAATAGATTCCATGGTGCTACTAGTATTAGGGGGACTAGCACGTATTCTTGAAGATCTTTTGTGCCTAATAAGCGGGTGGTTTCAATGGAGCATGGACCATGGCTTTAGCAACAATCCAATCGTAGCAGTAAAATTTAATCAAGTCAAACCCTATAGTAGGCTTTAGGATCAAGACGTACAAAAGACATAATTTTCGGTGGAGAACCCATCATTAAGTTGTTACCAAAATTTGTAAAATTGAGGAAGGTAAAAATTTTTGATGGAGGAAAGTGATTTTTTTTTACACAAGACTAGAGATTGACTCTTGTGAACAATTTGAGGAATATGCTATTAAGGGGCAAGGAAATGAAAATGTTCTCTTACTAGCTAAAGAGCATATGGGAGTTAAGGATGAGAATCGCGCCATGGCTTATGAAAATCAGGGAGTGTAGAATGAGGATGTGGTAGAGCCCGGTGTTGGCAATGAAGCTACAATCGTTCATGTATTGGCAGTATGCTCCTTGAGTTGTGCTCTGGGTTTTGGTAAAGGGGTGTATGGTTACATAAGGTCTCAGCTAGATTTTAAGTTGGGTGGCCATTTGCGTATCGTGGTAATTAACATGTTTGTTAAAGAGTAAAGGTTCACTATTTCTTAACAAGGGTAGAGCTTAGGACTTCGGCTTTGATTGATAAGATAATGGATAAGTTATTATTGACAGAAGGGATTGGATTTGCTTCGACTATTGTTGGAAGTTTCATTAGGAATCTGGTTTTAGGATTTTATTCCAATAGCCCTACTGTAAATGTTGGAAACACTGAGAATGGTGTGGTTTTGTCTGATTGTGCATTAGAAGAATAAGATATGCTAGAATGGGTTAATGTGATTTGTAATGATAAGTCCGATTCTCTAACTAGGTAGCATTTAATCTTCGATGGTGGCTCCAGTGCTAGTGAGTTTCTAGTTCTTTCTTAGCCTTCAGTCTTCGGTCTTCGATCTTCAATGGTTATTGTAGTTTGCTATTTTCAGTCTTCAAATTTAAGGTTAGAAGGTCCATTATTGTATGCTACGATAGAATCGAGGGAAAAGTGTATGGGGCAAAATGAATTGAAATTGAAAGAAAGATGTATGTATGAGTTGAAAATGAATGAAAACATGAGAAGATAAGGATATAAAAATGAATGAATGAAGGCTCAAAGAAATATATGTAAGTGTTCCCAAGTGTGAAGGGTATGTGAAGCAAATGAAAAAAATGAAATTGAAAGAAAAAGAGTATGTAGTGCGGATGAAGTTCAAATTGAACAAAAATGTGTATGAAGATAGAGGAATCAATCTTGATATGTGAAGAGTAAACGATGTGTCATAAAAGTTACAGGAAGAAGGAAGTGATAATATTAATGAAGAAAAGAGAAAAGATTAGGAGCTTTGGGAAATAACAAAAGAAGAAGATACTTGGGTGCTTCAATGACTAATACAGACAGAGTATGAATTTTTTGGGATTGCTATGCTTTCATGGGGACTGGGATGTATGATGAAAATCTAGTAGTGTGCTGATTCTTGTAGTAGGGAAGTAATAACAAAAAATATTCCCTAATTGTACTATCTCCCAATCAGGTTGTGACACATCGTATTATGCCATGTGCTTATATAATAAGGGATACTAATGTTTATCCATTTCAAAAATGAGCTAGTAGTAAGAAGGCTAGCAAGTCTTAACTAACAAAGATATTCGAATCATCTATCCTAGAGTGCAGTGTTCCCACTATTGGTTGATGGAGAAAGTACAGGTTTAAATTGATTTCAGCAATGCAGGCCTAGTTTGATTAAAATGTAGGTAACTGAATAAGTGTGAAGCAATCATGTGCCGAGGCTAAAATAAATTTAATTGAAGCAGTTATTTAAGAAATTGCACTGGATATCATTTCTCATGATTGTTGATATTAAAATAAAAAGAAAGAAGGAAAACATACAAGGATCTTCAAGTATAATATGGAAATAAATTAACAGCTTATGAAAGAGTCATGTATAAGGACTAATTTTCAAGAATGAATGACTCACAAAAGCTATGTGGAGAAGGTGAGGCATTATAGATAAAGCGATTAGTTATTGAAGGAATTATATTAACATATCACCTTAAAGACAATATAAGTGATTGGTTATTGAAGAAATTCTATTAATATATCACCTTGAAGACAATATATTTTCTCATTTAGTAAAGGCAATGAGTCCAATTGGATAGAGCTGCAAGCCCATGTGCTAAGAAAGCTTTTGAGTTATTTCCGCAACATTGGCATGAGGCTTTGCTTTATAAGTTATCAAGGGAAATTGTGGTATTGCTATGACTGTTCTTAAAAGCCTGCTTAGAGAGGGTGTCATCTTAGCAAAGTCTAAAGTAATACCTAAGCAAATGTATTTTGGATTACCTAGAAAGATGAATTGATACGTGATGACAACTTGATGAGATTACTAATGTGGACTTACCAAATAAGTTCAACTCGATGGAACCAATGACTCATGAAGATCAAATTGAAGAAATGAATTAGCTCAAACATGGACAACTTGAAGAAGGTTTGCTTCAATATTGCTGTAGGGGCAATGTACAACTCAATCTAGTCAAGACATGGCATGTAAATATGAGATGTTGCAAATTTGCGCATTAAGCTAGTTTTTGAATAAAATTGGCGATAGCACAGTTGTTTAATAGTACGCACACGTTAGAGTTAATTGAAAGGTTTATTTGATGCCTAAACCTCTTTGACTTTGTTTGAAGGACTTTGGTTAGGGGGCAAAAATATAGTAGGCTAAATTTGACTAATGGGCTTCAAGCCCAATAATGATATGGATTTAACTCTTTAAGCTGTTGGATCGGTTCAGACTAGGACCCGTTGGATCGGTTCATCACCATCCAATCTTTTTTAGTTTAGCTCACGCTAATAAAATATAAAGCCCTTTATTTGAGCTTAAACCCATACAAAAGCTTACTTGATAACCATTCATAAAAGGCTTCAATCTTAGTCATTGGTCAACGTCATGATTCGATGGATTGAATTTACCTACCATCTTCTATAAATACCCCATTCATTTCTTCATTGGGATAAGAGACAAATTCTCACTAATGCCGTTACTTTGCTGGAATCCTATCTCAAAGATCAAAATACTTAGAAACCTCAAGAAACCACCCCACTCTTCATTCATTGTGGAGTTTGATGCCATATATTAGAGTCTACTAAAATTGCCTACTTCTCCTTCTTATCCTATTATCTTATTTCACTTAATCATCCCATACGTATAAGTCAAATTGTTTCCTTAGTTACATATAGCGTGGTACATCATGTGTAACGTGGTACAACACGTAGCACGCACATGACCTCTCCTAATATCGAACCCTCCACAATAGTAATGGTGATGGTTAAGGGTAACAGTAGAAGTAGGTGTTGATTGTAGTAGTGTTGTTGCTTACTATGTTAGTGATAATACAATAGTGACAATACATGGTGGTAATAGTAATAATAGTGTCAATGGTGCAAATGATGCAGAGATGTTGGTGGTGGTATAAATGTGATGGCTATGATAATGGTACAGTGGTACTAGTGGTGTAGAGATAGTTTTTATAATAATGGTGGTGCGATGGTTATTGTGGTAGTGTTGACAGGAGTGTTAGTGGTGATGGTGGTATTGGTGAAGGTAAAGCTATTACATAATCATAGAATTAATTTGCTGTCTAAGGAAATAATATCACATTATAAAATGTAATAATTACCCTATGCAGAGAAAGAAGTTAAAAGTCTCTTGAGTGATAATCCCTAATCAAGTTTAAATAAATAAAGGAAAAGATATTATTTCAGAAATAACTATTTAATTCCCGGCTGTTGGATAGATATGGTGGTACTCAACATGTTAGACATAGAAAACTAACATTACACACATACGAGGCAAGTTGTGGGGGGATCGGGCATGGATTTACAGATATTTAACCCTATGAATATTTTTTTAGGAAAATTAACGGTGCAATCTAGAGCTACTAAATCTGGACAGTCAATCTTAAAGTATATATACATATATATATATATATATATATATATAAGAAAAGAAAAATCATCTTTGTGAACACTCAGTTTGATCTAACTCGTTGATCTCTTTTTCTTGCAATTAGACTTACTCCAATACTGAAGAAAATTAGTATATAGCCCTTGAAAAGACTGAAAAAATCTCCTGAAAATTACAAAGCAAAAGAGGGGAAATCGCCAAGGAGAAAAGTAAATTTTCTGTATGAAATAGATTATTTAGTGGCATGTCTTCTTAGGATTATGCAGCTGCCTTCACTTTCTCAATCAAATCAGCAGCGTCCTGAACGGTTGCGACATTTTCGGCTCCACCTTCTCCAATTGACACCCCAAATGTCTCTTCCAAAGCCATCATTATTTCAACCTGATTCAGTAAAGACATCAATGTTATGATCAAGATCAATATGAATGGTCAATATGCGTAAAATATCGTTAATAAAATGAATATAGTGCCTAAAGAACAAAAATCTAGTCAGCGTTTGGTTTGCATAATTTTAAGAGATTGGACTAGACAAAATATTTATTACAGTATTTGTTTGTAAACCCAGATTAGGAACGGACAGAAAAATCTCCTGAAAAATAACAAAAATTCTGTACTGATAGGTGGTACAAAAATCTTATTATTAGATAAAATAAAAACCTTCTAAAAACCCTAAAATTATTCCGTTATTCTTAAAATGGATGTGCATCTAATGCGGAGGAAATGGGTTTTGTTATCATATATTGTCAGGAAATGGGTTTTGTTATCATATATTGTCACGTTATCTTTATACTGCTCCGTCCAAATAATATTCGCTACTTCATAGATCCGTGAATCTAATGGTTTATATACAGTACGTGAATGCAATATTGCATATGTAGAACAAAGTTCCTACTTTAATTAGGTGAGTTTGAATCGGATCTGTTAAGATAAAAGTTCTTGTCCACGATCAATAGTAGATATACTTGACAAAAATTTACTTTATTTATTGTGTTTAAACAAGTGAAGGGGGAAAAATTAATTGGTGATTACGAAGCAAGTGGCTAGCTTATATATTATGCACCTGATATAATTTGACTGACAAAAAAATATAGGGATAAAGAGAGAGAGAGAGAGAGAGAAAGAGAGGGTGGGGGCGGGGGGCGGGGGGTGGTGGGGTGGGGGGGCTTACGATGTCAAGAGAATCAGCACCCAAATCAGCGAAGTTGGTGTCGGGAGTTACAGTGCTTTCTT